>JBBPQL010000107.1:0-57701 GCA_038092515.1 Boletus subparvulus
ACAGCTCCTTGCTCGGAACGCTCAGGCTTTCCTGACACAAGATCACCATGGCCGGACAAAAGTGAGTATAACATCGAAGTGGTGACCCTCAACCAACGTCAGAGTCACAGGCGGGTGTACAAGGTCGCATTATTCGGTGTCACTGGCTGCGGGAAGAGCTCAATCATCAATCTTCTCGCTGACAAGCCAGTGGCGAACGTGTCTACAGGTGTGGAAGCTTGTACAAGACGAGCCCGATGGTACCCAATCTCATTCGGAAAGAAGGAATTTCAATTATGGGATACGATGGGCTTTAACCAAGCCGAAGCAAAGGACATCAATACGCTTTCTCCTTACGAACAGGCGCACACTCTCTTGCGAAATTTACAGGATGGCGTTCACCTCGTTCTGCTCTGTGCCCGGAAAGACGGAATCAACGTTTCGCTTCGCAAACTCTATTGGCTGATGAAGAGCTTTTTCTTTGGTGGTCAAGTGAAAATTGCTCTCGTCTTAACCCACTTTGATACCCCCGACGACCAATGGTGGGACCGAAACAGGGATGTCATCGCCCAGAGATGTGACATCCCAGCAGATCAACTTCCCCCATATGTTTGCATTACCACGGTTCAGAACGGGTCCTCGCAATCCGATTCTCTCTACAATCAATCCAAGCAGGCGCTGAATGCGCTATTGCAAAAACATGCTACCACTCCAACCCCGCTACGCCCCGATCTCTCATCAGACATTGCTAGCGCAGCGGAAAGCTTAAACGTTAACTGTCAATTGAGCATTTCCGATGCTACGATAGTGGTGGAGAAGTTCAGGTTGCCGAAACGAACTTTTCACATTATTCTCTTTGGAGATTCAGGCGCTGGAAAGAGCTCAGTCATCAATCTCGCCGTCGGAAAGCCCGTAGCAGCGGTTTCCGATGGCCTAAACGGCTGCACGCTGGATTATCGCAGTTACGAGATCAACACGGGATCGCACCAGTTCCTGGTCTGGGACACAGTGGGTTTCAATGGGATACATTTTGGGCACGACGTATGCGGAACGGCAATAGGGAACGCTGTCCGCCTGATTCGCGATCTGCGCAATCAAGGCGGCGTTGATTTGCTTGTATTTTGCAAGAAAAACGGTCGGCTGTCTCCTTCGGAATTGAACAGCTTAAAGCTCTTCCAAGAATTTCTTTGCGAAGATCAAGTTCCAGTTGCGTTCATTATCACGCACCTTGAACGGCAAAAGCCCATCATGGAGAAGTGGTGGGACGTGAATGGAGAGGACCTCCTTAAAGCTTGCAACCTGAAGGCGGGTACGGTAGCTGGGCATGCATGTATCACGTCGCTAGCGCCGGACGACGATCCAGACGACCAGAAGCTCCATAAGAAACTATCATTATCCAGGGAATCGGTCCTAACTATGCTCGAGGATTCGATCTCTTATGGCAGCGCATTTACCAAGGACGAGGGAATCTGGGTCATGTCGTTCTTGAAAAGGCTTGTAGGAATTGTGGTTGGAGGCCCACCAAGGAAGGAAAAGGAAAAGCTAACCGTCAAGAAGCTCATGGACCGTTGTGGGTTGTCCATTGATCAAGCCGATGAATTGATTAGGTTGCTCTATACACCAGGACCGCCACGAGGTTAATCGTCACGTCTTATACTGTCGGTTCACAACTTACTAGCAGAAGTAGACCGAATCCAATTTCCTATGGAGCACAAGTACAAATTGCGTCGTATATTCTAATGAATAGTACCAATGCCCAGTGTTCAGCTATGTTACATATGTAGTAGATACAAACACTGAATCGATCATGAAACAGAATGTAGCCTGCTGCAATGGCGTATCACTAGGTCACGAACATGCCTCTGTGCTTCCTCGTAGCTCGCGCCTTGGTGTTTCCAGGAGGGGTGAGCCGGCTCCCAAGTATTCAGGCATATGTAATCAGCAAAATTGACTTGAACAGCGTTTTTAAGATCCTCGCCATTCGCCTCCCACCACTTCTCAGTGGATCCACGGCGATAGTCAACGCCACTGACGACGAGCACCAAAGGAACGTCTCCCTGACAGAACGTTTTCCAGATGGTGCGCAGGTGCGTCGCCTGCTCGCTCGACAGCCGCCCACGGCGCATGCAGTACACGACAAGATCTACACCGCCACTGCGCTTTAAACGCGCCTCGATCGCACCCCAAGGTGACGGACGATGTTCCAACCCAAGTGTGTCGTAAAATCTGAGCATAAGCTCAGAACTAGATGGATGGAGGTGCGGAGGGGTGTCGCCCGTGATCTCGCTGGAAGGGATGCGGTATTCCACGATAGGTTGATGAGCAACGCCGATGTCGTTGCTTACGGGAGCGACAGCCCTCCCGATAAGCATGTTCACGAGCGAGCTTTTCCCGACGCCGAGTGACCCAAGGATGACAATGTTTGCCCTGCCCCTAGTTTGAGTCGCTCATGGCACCGAGACGCATCGCTACTTACCCTTGTCCAGGAGATGAAGGCAATGGTGATTTGCGGCGCTTCAAGCAACGGAAAAGGCCAGCAAAATAGCAAGACATGGTGTCTAAGGACGGGTTTGGACACCGGCGAGGAGACCAGGCTCAGACCAACAGAAACGGGTGAAGAGGTCTAATACCAGAGGTCACGGGGAACTGATACAAATTAGCTTGCATGTAGGCGGTGCTTAAGGAAAGCAGATGAATCAACTACGTACCAGCGGTATACGAGGTCCCAAGACTTCAATCTTTTGGATGCGTGAAGAGAATGGGAAAACCCCGTTGAAACGGGGCATCCTGGAGGATAATCTGATGCAACGTGTCGAGCGTTCTGGGAAGTGTTCTTCTCCTGCCAGTGGCCTGTGAGTCTCATCAAATTAAACAGCGTAATGGGAAGCCTCGAGGCTGCAGCATGTACCAGGTATTGAGGTTGTTGGCCCGCCAGACACAGCCAGCGATCGATGGTACTTGATTTAACGCCGGGATGGGAACTGTAGATAAGAGTACCCGTCCGCCCAAAAAACAACGTACGAGTGGTATCAAGGATGCGATCAGGGTGGCGGCAAATTCCGAGTCACTCCGCTACATGAAATGTGGGCTCAAGGGTTCGGAGGGGACAGAAAGCATCGCTAAATATACTCGGGTTCAAGTCATCAATCTACACCTACTGTATATCGACCGTACGGATACCATCCATCAATTCACTCAACGGCGTCTCCTCATGAACTTGAACCATGATCAAACTATCCGTCGCAACGCGTCTGTACTGCACGCGCGCCAGCGGAGCCAGTAGTAAAAGTGCGCCAAACGGCAGTCTGAGCCGGACCACGAGCCGCAGTGCGCGCGTATCATGATCGAACCGAGCTGCACCGCACGAGAAATCCTGGTCGAGGAGGGGACTGATCCAGGGATGAATGAGAAGTAAACCCTCCATCCCCAAAAGGTCGTCCGTGGTCCTAATCTCTACATTCCCGAGCATGGGTGTCGTCGCACAATAAATAGTAAGCTCGGATTTGGGATCTGATTTCGAGAGAGGGACGAGCTCGGCGAGGGGGAAAACAATGCCAGGAAGTCTCAATCGACCAGCGACGAGCGTGGGGGGAGATTGTAAAGACGCTCATACAGTGCAGCAGTCGGGGAGAAGCCAAGTAAGGATGAGCGCAATGCCGTGACCATGCCATCCATCTCCGCTGTATTGACGGGTTGTGGAACATGCGGTGGCACGATTTGGTTATAGACTGTGAGATCGGCGGGGAGGTAGCTGTGGTTACTACCAGAGCTCCCAGTCCATGCGAGAAGCGTGACACTATCCGAACGTGTCAAGATATACTCCAGCAGGCGACCGACTGCATGGTTGCCCTCGCCATATATGACCGGGATCGCAACATTGAAGATGCCGAACAGCGAGTAGGCAATATCTTCCTCGCGCGTCGTTTGACGCACCGAAGCTAAATAGAGCTTCTCGCGCACCCTGTCTAAGCCTGGTTGAAGGGTGGACAACTCTTGTCTCGCAAATTTCATCGCCTGCTCCATATCCGAAAGGATTATAGGCGATTCTTTGTGGTTGAAGGTGTCCAAGCCAAGGTATGGCTTCCAGTCCTCGGTGTAGAATTGGACAACCTGGGAAGCAATGTACTCTTGGTATATCCACCCGTGAGTGTTCCAGATGCTCCTCCAAAGACAGCCAAACTCCTGTGAGTGCGACAAGACACCGAGGAGGTGGACAACGGTTAGGGACGAGCCGCGATACCACCTGAACATGGCAACCAATAACTCTTGCTGCACCCCCTTGTCGAGCTGGTTCACGCAACACGTGTCACTCCATGCCCACCGAAAGAAAAGAGAGCGCACGAGCCTGCAGGAATTTTGCAGCTTGCTATTCGTGGGAGACGCCGGCAACCCATAGATCAAGGCATTCTCGACCATCTGGAATGTTGGTTCGTTACGCTGCCACTTGTGCGACAGCATCACATATCGGTAGAACATTTTCACTTCTCTCCGAATACGTGCATGGTCGAGCCGAGTAGTCATTGAAGACCGCAGCTCGTCGTAGATCGGGAGTTCCTCGAAAGCTGCTGTTTGCTGTGTTTTATCACAGAGACGACCAGTAGCGGTGTCGATCAGCACACGTGGCATGCGGCGGATAGTCTTTTCAACCACCTTTCGAATCGTCGGTGCAGCATCAACATACTGATGACGAAGTTCTACGATTGATGTAAATTAGCATGTGTTGCCCTGCCCAATATTGATACGATGGCCCACCGCGAATGTGTGGATCAGGAGACTCCTTGAGCCTTGAGATCATCATCTCGAAGGCCTCGAATGCTTCACCGTGACGCCCCATGCTATGTAATACAGCATGCTTCCTCTCGTACCCCTTATAGGAAGATGGGTAGAGCTCGATAACCTGAATAGTACAGATCACTGAGGTCGGTTTTATGGGACATAAATCACAATTTATACCTTGTCAACATCAATCAGTGCCTCCTCCCATGAACCCATGACTGCTCGCATTTCGCCTCGCTTGAGGAGAATATCAATAAAATCCGTCGAATTGAGTGACAGTGCGCTAGAGTAGTGTTGGATGGCCATGCCGTGGTCCTTAAAGGCCCTTCAGTGTCACCCAGTTTCTCCAGTTTCTCAGCACACCGTCCTCGAAAATCTAGGGGAGATCTTTCATCAATTCCTGGTCAACTAACCGTTTGGATCCCTCACCAAGTTCCCACTGCACTCGCTCATCGTGAGTGTTCCGCTAGCTCGTTCTGCATCCGTCGACCCCCTCCGTGACGTGACCTTGCCCCTCAAGAACGTCACAGATTGCCTGATGGATGAGAAACTTTGGAAACTTGAACTGAACCGCAAAGTGAGTCGATGCTCAGGTCCAGACTATCATCTAAAGCATACTTTGGAAGCGGCACTCAATGCATCGTTCGCCGAGCCATGAATCAACATTGTCTTGGCCCACTTTATTAGTACAGTGCTCGGGGTCGAGGGGCAGAGGGATAAGATGGTAGAGTAGGCTGCAAGTGCATCGTCATGTTTCTCCGCAGTCGATGCCTCATCTCCGATCATTTCCAGCGTTGACGTGCATCGATTCGTAAACTCTGATGGTGTGGATTGAACACTCTCTTTCAATGCACAACCCAGAGGCTCACCAGCAAGCCAGTCCATCATGAACTTGTTGTCTCTCACCGCGTCGCTCACGTTATCCACAATCCCGAGAAGACACTCTGCGGCGTCAATTGTGTCACCTTGCATATACAGAGCTTCGCATCGGTGTTTCTGCTCGTGCGCACGAAGGATCTGCATGAGGTTATCCCTCTCCTGAACGGCTTTTTGTTGGGATTCAGCGAGCTGTGTGCGGAGTTCTTGGACTGTTTTCTCGAGGTGCGCGATTTTTCTGTCTAATGGAGGTGGATATCAACGAAACGAGCCAGTGTACAAAAGAGCGCACTTGAGATTTCCAGCTCACGGAACACCTGTCGCAGGGAAAAGCGGGTTGTTATTAGGAACCCAACTCGTGCCGCGGAATTTTGATCTAAGCACACTTACATCGTCAAAGTAGTAAGAGGGAAGTGTGTCACGGAGTCCCTGAAGGGTGATTGTCCTTTCTCCACCGATCACAAGGCCGTAAGTTGGTGTGATAGCCATAGACCAGATGTCATGAGTGTACTCGATGTCAGACCCGATTTGCTCGCGGGTCGATGTGTCCCAAAACGACACCAATGAACCAGCGGACGCAGCGATGAACAGGCCGTTGCTTGCCAGGGCGATGCACCTGGCATCCTGGCTGCTGTTGATGGGCCATTGAGAGAGCGTCGTTCCGGTAGACACGCCGAGACAGTGGATGTTACCGTCGCGGGATAAAACAAAGAGCTGCTTGTTATCGCTCGCCCAGGCGAGGGATTGGTTCAGGAACGAGTTGACTTGGACTGGGAACTCGAGGAGGCGGCGGCCGCTCTCATAGACCCGAACAGAGTCGGTACCCCATGTGGCCGTGGCGATGAGGCGTCCATCTGGTGAAAACTTGACCGCGACCACGGAGTCGCCGTGTTCGAAGGGGTCGAGCAGTCGCCGGCCAGTCGAGAGTGACCAGATGCAGGCAGTCTTGTCCCCCGATCCAGTTGCGATTGTCGTTGCGTCTGGTGAGACGTCGACTGCAGCTACCGCGCTGCCATGTTCACCGAACTCGGTCACTTTTGAGTGGCTCTCCGCATTCCACACCGTCACCAAGCCACGCGTCGTCCCACTTACGACCCACTTTCCATCTCGCGACACTGCAATGACGCAAACAGGACTCCCCGCATCCATTGGCGTCCCCACCTCCTTGCCATCTTCCTGCCAACGTCGGATCCTCCCCTCCCAACCACCGCTCACTGGCACAACGTGCTCCCCATCCACGAGGATCGCGATTGAGTATATGCAATCTCCACACTCGATTTTGATCGGTTTCGTTTCCCTTTGGTGAACGCTACCGAAGGAGATGCTGCTTTCATTCGACTCTTGGATCGCCGTCAGTATCGTCCTTTTCACAACTGGCTCCCCCGCATACTCACGATTCTTTGGCTTCAGGCGTACTTTGGAAAACATACTCGGCTAGGTATCAGAGTGGGGAAGAAGGATGCGTAGTCGTTTTGTCGCGATACGCCATCCATGCCACGGTCTTCTTATCGAATCAAAATTAGGTGGGTGGTGGACATGAGGCAGGGCAAGGGGTTCGGACTCATTAACAACTCAAACCCTGGTGAGTCGAGTCTCCCTTCCGATCTACAAAGAGCTCCCAGCTTCCCGACTGATCGCCGTTATATTGTTTCTGTAAGCAACTCGCCATTATCGATCCCAAGTTTATTCGAACTCGTTTGGACAGCACCTTATTCGGAGCGCTTTCCTGACGCAACTTCAACTTACAAGATCACCATGGCCAGACCAGAGTGAGCACAACATCGAAGTGGTGACCCTCAACCAACGTCATTCGCAGGCGGATGTACGAGGTCGTATTATTCGGTGTCACTGGTTGCGGGAAGAGCTTGCATATACAGAGCTTCGCATCGGTGTTTCTGCTCGTGCGCACGAAGGATCTGCATGAGGTTATCCCTCTCCTGAACGGCTTTTTGTTGGGATTCAGCGAGCTATGTGCGGAGTTCTTGGACTGTTTTCTCAAGGTGCGCGATTTTTCTGTCTAATGGAGGTGGATATCAACGAAACGAGCCAGTGTACAAACGAGCGCACTTGAGATTTCTAGTTCACGGAACACCTGTCGCAGGCAAAAAGCGGGTTGTTATTAGGAAGGGGTGATTGTCCTTTCTCCACCGATCACAAGGTCGTAAGTTGGTGTGATAGCCATAGACCAGATGCATGAGTGACTCGATGCCAGACCCGATTTGCTCGCGGGTTGATGTGTCCCAGAACGACACCAATGAACCAGCGGATGCTGCGGTGAACGCGCCGTTGCTTGCCAGGCGATGCATCTGGCATCCTGGCTGCTGTTTGATGAGCCATTGAGAGAGCGTCGACCCGGTAGACACGCCGGGACAGTGGATGTTACCGTCGCGGGATAAAACAAAGAGCTGCTTGTTATCGCTCGCCCAGGCGAGGGATTTGTTGAGGAGCGGACTGGGAACTCGAGGAGGCGGCAGCCGGTCACCTTTGAGTGGCTCTCCGCACGTCGTCCACTCACGACCCAATCTCGCGACACTGCGATGTCGCAAACAGGACTCCCCGCATCCATCGGCGTCCCATCTTCTGTCGGATCCTCCCTTCACAACCACCGTTCACAACGTGCTCCCCATCCATGAGCACCGCGACTGAGTATGTGCAATCTCCACAATCGATTTTGATCGGTTTCGTTTCCTTTTGATGAACGTTACCGGAGAAGAAACTATTTTCATTCGACTCTTGGATCGCCGTCAGTCCCTTTCGCAATTGACTCCCCCGCATACTCACGATTCTTCGGCTTCAGGCGTACTTAGGAAAATATACTCGGCTGGTGGTAGGAAGAAGGATGCGTGATCGTTTCGTCGCGATACGCCATCATGGCTTGCCACGGTCTCCTTATCAAACCAAAATTAGGTCTCTGGTGGACACGAAGCAGGGAAAAGGGTTCGGACTCATTAACAACTCAACCCCTGGTGAGTCGAGTCTCTCCCTTCCGATCCACAAAGAGCTGTTCAGCTTCCCGACTGGTCGCCATTATATTGTTTCTGTAAGCAACCTGCCATTTATCTATCCCAACTTTGTTCGAACCAACTCGTTTATGCAGCACATTATTCGGAGCGCTTTCCTGACACAAAATCACCATGGCCAGACCAGAGTGAGCACAACATCGAAGTGGTGACCTTCAACCAACGTCATTCGCAGGCGGATGTACGAGGTCGTATTATTCGGCGTCACTGGCTGCGGGAAGAGCTCAATCGTCAATCTTCTCGCTGACAAGCCAGCGGCGAACGTGTCTACAGGTGTGGAAGCTTGTACACGGCGAGCCCGATGGTACCCAATCTCTCTCGGAAAGAAGAAATTTCGATTATGGGACACGATAGGCTTCAACCGAGTCGAAGCAAAGGACATCAATACGCTTTCCCCCTTCGAACAAGCGCACACTCTCTTGCAAAATTTACAGGAAGGCGTTGACCTTGTCCTGCTCTGTGCTCGAAAAGACGGGATCGACGCTTCGCTTCGTAGCCTCTATTGGCTGCTAAACAGCTTTTTATTTCGCAGTCGAGCTCAAATTGCCCTCGTCTTAACCCACTTTGATACCCCCGACGACCAATGGTGGGACCGAAACAGGAATGTCATCGCCCAGAGACATAACATCCCAGTCCATTTTCTCCCATATGTTTGCATCACCACGGTTCAGAACGGGTCCCCGCAACCTGATTCTCTCTACCATCAATCCAAGCAAGCACTAAAGGCGTTATTGCAAGAGCATGCTACCACCCCAACCCCGCTATATCTCGACCTCTCATCGGACATTGCTGGTACTGCGGCTGCGCTAGCCTTAAAAGTTCACTTCCGAATGAGCATTCCCGACGCTACGGTATTGGTGGAGAAGTTCAGGTTGCCGAAACGACTCTTTCGCGCTATACTATTTGGAGAATCGGGCGCTGGAAAGAGCTCAGTCATCAATCTCGTCGTCGGACATTCCGCAGCAGAGGTCTCCTCTGGCATAGACAGCTGCACGCTGGATTATCGCAGTTACAAGATCAACACGGGATTGCACCAGTTCCTGGTCTGGGATACAGTAGGTTTCAACGGGACGCAGATTGGGCACAACATATGCGGAATGGCAATAGAGAACGCTGTCCACCTGATTCGCGATCTGCGCAAGCAAGGCGGCGTTGACTTGCTCGTATTTTGCAAGAGAAACGGTCGACTCTCTCCTTCGGAATTGAGCAACTTAAAGCTCTTCCAAGAATTTCTGTGCGAAGGTCAAATTCCAGTTGCGTTCATTATCACACACCTTGAACGGGAAAGCCCCATGGAGAAGTGGTGGGACGCGAATGGAGAGGGCCTCCTTAAAGCTTGCGGCCTGAAGACGGGTGCGGTAGCTGGGCATGCATGTATCACGTCGCTAGCGTCGGATGATCCAGACGACCAGAAGCTCCATGAAAAACTATCACTATCCAGGGAATCGATCCAAATTATGCTTGAGGATTCGATCTCTTATGGCAGCTCATTTACCAAGGACGAGGGAATCTGGGTCATGTCGTTCTTGAAAAAGCTTGTAGGAATTGTCAAGGTTGGAAGCCCACCAAGGAAGGAAAAGTTAACCGCCAAGAACCTCATGGACCGTTGTGGGTTGACCAAGGCTCAGGCCGAGGAATTGATTAGGTTGCTCTATACACGAGGTTAATCGTTGGGTCTTATACTGTCGGTTCACAACTTACTAGCAGAAGTAGACCGAATCCAACTTCGTGTGGAACACAAGTACAAATTGCCTCGTATATTCTAATGAATAGTTCCAATGCCCAGCGTTCAGCTATGTACATACACTGAATCGATCATGAAACATAATGTAGCCTGCTGCAGTGGCGTATCACTAGGTCACGAACATGCCTCTGTGCTTCCTCGTAGCTCGCGCCTTGGTGTTTCCAAGAGGGGTGAGCCGGCTCCCAAGTATTCAGGCATATGTAATCAGCAAAACTGACTTGAACAACGTTCTTGAGATCCTCTCCCACCACTTCTCAGTGGATCCACGGCGATAATCGACGCCACTGACGACTAGCACCAAAGGAACGTCCCCGTGACAGAACGTTTTCCAGATGGTGCGTAGGTACGTTGCCTGCTCGCTCGACAGCCGCCTACGGCGCATGCAGTACACGACAAGATAGACACCACCGCGCTTTCAACGCGCCTCGATCGCACCGATGGATGATGTTCCAACCCAAGCGTGTCGTAAAATCTGACCATAAGCTCAGAACAAGATGGATGGAGCGGAGAGGTGTCTCCCGAAATCTCGCTGGAAGGGATGCGGTATTCCACGACGGGTTGATGAGCAACGCCGATGTCGTTGCTCGCTGGAGCGACAGTCCTCCCGATAAGTATGTGCACGAGCGAGCTTTCCCCGACGCCGAGTGACCCAAGGATGACAATATTTGCCCTACCCCTAGCTTGAGTCGCTCATGGTACCGAGACGTATCGCTACTTATCCTCGTCCAGGGGGTGAAGGGAACGATGACTTGCGGCGCTTCAAGCAACGGAAAAGGCCAGAAAAATAGCGAAACATGGTGTCTAAATACGGGTTTGAACACCGGAGAGGAGACCAGGCTCAGGCCAACAGAATCGGGTGAAGAGGTCTGAATAAGTGACTTTCTAATGCAGGAGCCGATACAAATTAGCTTGTAGGTAGTGCTTAAGGAAGGTAGATGAATCAGCTACGTACCAGTAGTATACGAGGTCCCAAGACTTCAATCTTTGGGATGTGTGAAGAGAATGGGAAAACCCCTGTTGGAACGGGGCATCCTGGAGGAGAATTTGATGCAACGTGTCGAGGGTTCCGGGAAGCGTTCACCTCCTGGCTTGTGAGTCTCATCAAATTAAACGGCGTAATTGGAAGCCTCGAGGCTGCAGCATGTACCAGGTATTGAGGTCGTTGGCCCGCCAGACACAGCCAGCGATCGATAGTACTTGGTTCAACGCCAGGATTGGAATTGTAGATAAGAGTTACCCGTCCTATCGCCACCACGTTTGACCTGCCCAAATGCAGGAACCGGAGTCTGAAAAAAGTACTATAAGAACCCAGTCAAACCTTACTTGCGTCTTCTCATTGTTCTCTCCCAACCCTCTCAATCCATGTCTTCTGCAAAAGTATATGTTGGGTGAGCCAAACACTGCTTGGCCGTCTTGACATGGCTCACTCACTCTTCGTTATAGGAATCTTGGTTGGGGTACGACAGACGACACCCTCAGAGATGTTTGTACTCCCCCACGGTTTTGCGCCTCCTCGTAGCTCAACATTTATCTTCCCGCTCCCGCTTGGAAAATAAATAATAAATAGGCATTTGCTCAGTTTGGCAACGTCACCGATGTGCGCGATCTTGTCATGGATTCTCCCTATCATTGCACGACGATGGGCTGAGAACTCCCTTTCTGCATTGTTTTGCTAAATCCATCTTCATTCATGTCTCCACATCTGATCGGTCATGATGTTGTCGCCATCCCTTCAAACAGTCCATTGTGATGAAAGATCGGGAAACCGGTCGCTCTCGTGGCTTTGGCTTCGTCACTTTCACCTCCCAAGATGAGGCTCAGGCTGCCATTGATGGACTGCACGAGCAAGAACTCGATGGCAGACGTATCAAGGTTAACCTGGCGAATGCTAGGCCCTCTGGCGGAGGCGGAGGCGGTGGTTATCGAGGTGGTGGTGGCGGTGGATACAGTGGTGGTGGTGGTGGATACGGCGGTGGTGGTGGTGGTTACGGTGGTGGTGGTGGTGGTCGATGGTGATCAACCTCGATGTGAACGTTGAACAATTGCCTTGTACATCTCCGGTCCCGGTCAATTTTGGTGTCTATTGATGATGTCGATGTCTGTAACTGCGTTTCCCTTCAATCATACGATTGTTCGCGCCCGATTTCTGTGGTTATTAGCTGTTTGCCCGACACATCTGACACAATCTTTGAGTAACTAGTCAGTCACCCAGCGACTGAGTACACTTCCTAAATCCTGACACCCAATGGTGCACGGGTGCGTTACTACGGCCGCCCATGCAGTACACGACGAGATCGACTGCACTTGAGACGCGCCTCGATCGCACCCCAAGGTGACGGATGATCGATGATTAGTATGATGTTCCAACCCAAACGTGTCGAAAACACTGAGCATCGCTGCACAAGCTCAGAACTGGATGGATGGAGGTGTGGAGATGTGTCTCCCGAAAATCTCCCTGAAAGAGATGCGATACTCCACGATGGGTGGATGAACAACGCCAATGTCATTTATCACTGGAGCCCTCCCGATTACTATCAAGCATGTTCACGGGTGAGCTTTTCAGTGACCCAAGGATGACAATATTTGCCCTGCCCCTAGCTTGAGTCGCTCCACCGAGACGCATCGCTGCTTACCCTTGTCCAACAAGTGAGGTATGAATCAGTGGATTTCCAAGGCCGGAGGGCACAGGGAACTGCAAGTGGCGCTTAACTTGAAAAGTGGATGAATCAGCGACGTCACTACCAGCTGCAATTCAGGGGTTCAAAAGTCCCGAGACTTCGATCTTTTGGATGCGTGAAAAGAATGGGGAAACCTCGTTGGAACGGGGCATCCTGGAGGAGAATCTGATGCAACGTGTCGGGGGTTCTGGGTAGCGTCCATCCCTGCCGGTGGCCTGTGCCAGTGGGTTTCATCAAATTAAACGGTGCAGGGAAGCCTCGAGGCTGCGGCATGCACCAGGTGTGGGCGAATATTGGAATTTGGGGCCGTTGGCCAGCCCTCAAGATATGCTGTCGCAGCCAGACTCCATCAATATAGAAACTGAAACCGACCCCGAGGCCGTGACATCGAACAGTCCAGCGATCGATAATACTCGCTATGATTACGGCAACGCCACGATAGGAACTGTCGATAAGAGTTATTCGTCCTATCGAGCAAATTCCCACCACGTTTGACTTGCCCAAATGCAGGTAGGGGAGTCTGAAAAACGTACTATAAGAACCCAGTCAAACCTTACTTGGCTTTCTGCATTGCTCTCTCTCTCGACTCTCAATCATGTCTGATGGTGCAAAAGTATATGTTGGGTACGCCAACCACCGCTTGGCCGTCCTGATCATGGTTCACTCACTCACGCCACTATAGTAATCTAAGTTGGTCCACGACAGACGACACCCTCAGAGATGTCAGTGCTCCCTTCACGGTTTTGCGCACCCTTGTAGCTCAAACGTTTATCTTCTCGCTCCCGCTTGGAAAATAAATAAATAAATAGGCATTTGCTCAGTATGGCAACGTCCTCGATGTGCGCGATCTTGTCACGGATTCTCCCTATCGTTGCACGACGATGGGCTGAGAACTCCCTTCCTGTATTGTTTTGCTGAATCCATTTTCATCCATGTCTCCGATCATGGTGTTGTCGTCGTCCCTTCAAACAGTCCATTGTGATGAAAGATCGGGAAACCGGTCGTTCTCGTGGCTTTGGCTTCGTCACTCTCGCCTCTCCACAGGAGGCTGATGCTGCCATTAACGCACTGCACGATCAAGACCTCGATGGCAGACGTATCAGGGTCAACCTAGCGAATGCTAGGCCCTCTGGCGGAGGTGGTGGTGGTTACGGCGGCGGCGGAGGTGGCTACGGTGGTGGTGGTGGTGGTGGTGGTTACGGTGGTGGTGGTGGTGGTTATCGTGGTGGTGGTGGAGGTGGAGGATGGTGATCAACCACGATGCTGAACGTTGAACCATTGCCTTGAATCTCATGTCGGTCAATTTGGTGTCTGTTGATGATGTCGATGTCTGTAACTGGATTGTTCGCGCCCGATATGTGACCGTCAATTGTTTGACACGATCTTACTGTAAGACCGCTGATTTTTTTTACGGCGCATTGGCTGGAAATTTCAAAAGCTTGTTTTTCAATAGTACACGTAGTAGGAATGCTGCGAGAGGTGTGCAACCAAAGAGGAGGAAAAAGAATACCAAGAAAGCTAAAAACAGGACTAGAATCGCATTCGAGTGTTTCGTTTTACACTTACAAGCTACATGAGCATAGCACTACCTTGTGGTTGGGACAAGCCAGTGACAGCAATGGCAGACAATGGAGAGAAAAGGAAGGACTGGATAAAAAAAGGAAGAGTAAAAACGATTGTCTTCCGTCAACTGGCCCCAGAAGATCAGGACACGAACAAGTCAACATCGAAGTTTTACATACCAGACTTAGTAGCCGTATCCGCCTCCAGGTTGTTGCTGGTACCCTGTGTATCCACCACCTCCCTGGTAACCCCCTTGTTGACCAGCGTAGCCACCAAAGCTACCGCCTGGTGAAGCGTCACAATCCAAAAACCATTGTAGTGATGACAAGGGGACGGACCTTGACCACCGAAGCCTCCGTATCCTGCGGGGGCGCCATAGCCCTGGCCGCCAGCATAGCCACCACCTAATTTTGAGGTGAGCACATCAAAAGACACCAACTCGAGAACTCACCGCCATAGCCTCCACCATAGCCACCAGCTGGGGGTCCACCAAAGCTTCCGCCTCCACCGCCACCGCCACGGGCGTTAGCTAAGTTTACTTTGACCCTTCTGCCATCGAGCTCTTGTTCGTTGAGCGCTGCTATAGCAGCACTGGCTTCATCTGTGGATCCATAGGTAACAAACCCAAAACCACGCGAACGACCGGTGTCACGATCGCGCATGACAATACTCTGGATCCAGCAGAAATCGTCACGAGTGACAATGTGTTACGGCAAATAAGCTCTCCGACGACAAGATAGGAAACGACGCGCACATCGAGCACTTGTCCAAAAGGTGAAAAAGCCTAATTTTTTGACACGGTCGATGCGTAACGCGGCAGCAACAGCAGCAAGAGAGAAGGAAACCATGCAAAGTAAGGAGGCGTAAGAAACATTCATTCGGAGACAAACGAGACAACATAGCAAAGGGCCAGTTTCTGATCCCTGCTATAGTCAGCACTGACTTGTCGCAAAGCGTCATCGGTTGTATTCCAACTCAAATTTCTACAGACACGGGAACGGGAACAAAGCCAATGAATCAGTTTCGCTTCCCTCCGCCAAAGACAGAAGAAGCTCGAGTTAGATGTGCTTAGTGCGAAGGCAGACTGACCCAACGTAGATTTTGGAGGACATGATGATGTGATCGAGACGAGAAGGGAGATGCAGACCACTGATAATACACTAGATTTGGCTTGAAATTGTCGTACAGGAGACGGAACGTAACCGAGACCCGGAAACACTGAACGGACGTGGACGTGCGAGAGAGGGATAGAATGAAATGGGGGTTCGAAGATACCCCTCTTTATAATTCGTCCCCCTCGAAGTTTAAACTCCGGTCTGAACTCTAAATGGTTGGCTAGATCTAGACTCGGGTTGCCTTTTTTGAGCCAACGATCGAACTACCTCCGGGAAAATAGCTCGCAGGAATCGGCGTACGCCGTTCATTTACCTGGAGAGAGCCGGCTGCTGATGCGGTTGACCGAGTCGGTTTGGAGTCGGTCCCTTTGTTATCAATTTCAAATGCTCCAAGCAACTACTTATTTCGTTACCAATAGTTTAGAGATTTACCCGTTTTGGACAGAGATTGGGCCACCCTACGAACCGAAGTAATGATGAAGCATCATGCATTGCGGTCATGATCGAGGCGTGAAGTGGTCGTACTAACTACACCGAGTACCGGGGTGGCTTAAAGTGACTATAAAACAACTATTCGATACTCGTCGGCGACAGGCTTCTCGAGTGAGGAGGATAATCTGATGAGATGGACCGTTGGAGACATGCTTACTGAGGAATGAGAACAGAATGAAGATCCACAATATGATGGTTTCGATGTGTGATAGAACAAAATCAGTCGGTAGGTGAGCAGGGAAAGAAACGAGGGGTTCAACATGAGAAGGAACAGAGAGAAATGAGAAAGAGAAATGAAAAGATGCGGAAATAAGAGCACACATAGAAAGAAATTACTTTATCTTCGCCCCCTTCAAGCCTCACCGGTGCTGGGGCCTTGCGGCTCGGTGTCTGTTGTCGGCGGTGTCGCGACGGCACTACTGTCTCCCCGTATCGCACCAACTACCTCCATGAAACTCTTTCTCTTACGCTTCTTTTCCTCGCGCTCCTTGTCCTTCTCGGCCCGCTCCGCGCTTATCTCCCCTGAATTCCTTGCACTTTCAGGCGCGCTTGAGCTTCCGCCAATAGCGTCGATACTTTCCCTCGCACCGTTCTCCCCATTGCCCTTGTCCGACGACTTGACACTGGTGTCCCGCCTCAACACACCGGCAATACCAGCGATACCCGGAATTCCCTTTTTAGGTGTCGAAAGAGAAATTCTCCTAGCCAATCGGTGGAAATTCTGCGACGCTGTTCGTTTTCTCTTGCCTTCTGCGTCGGGGGATGAAGAGGTGGCGCCAGTGGGATCCGGCGTGGACACTCGTGGGGGTGTAGCAGTCGTATCAAACGTAATTGACGTAGGGAGACGAATATGGGCCTGTGAACCGCTGTCGATGGACCGCGAGTCATCGGTCTTAGGGAATGCGATAGGTGCTGGCGGAGAAGATGCTGGGAACACATTTGGTGTAGCGGCATCTGGTGAAGTAAAGAATGCGACCGATTCTGGTTCTGGTGCAGAAGGGAAGGAGACGGGAGCCGGGAAGTCTTTGGTTGGTACAGAAGGAGCAACGCTGTCTGCTTTGATACTGGTGGAGGGCTTGATGGACGGCGCACGAATTGAAACTGTCGGGGCACGAACAGAGGCAGTTATAGCGCGTGGTGAGTCCGAAATAAACGCCTCTGCGGCAGAACCCTCGCCAATCTGGCTGTCAACAGCATTGTTAATCGAGAAGTCATATCCTTCCGCAACACCGGATGCCGTTGCAGCGGAAGAACCGGGGACAGGGGCACCGGCACCGACATGGTCGGCCCACAACAACGCGAATGGACCATCTGCCTGCACGAGTTCTTTAAAGGGCCCGGATTCAACGAGTTGACCATCTTTCAGGACCAGAATTCTGTCAAGGTTAGTAAGCCATCGTTTCACGACGACACATTTATTAACTCACTGATCCACACTGTCAACGCCATCGAGCTCGCTCGTTCCAACTTCCCAAACCACGGTCCTACCACCAATGAATGTACGCTCCAAAGGACCCTCGACGAGGACAACCTTAGCATCCTTCGCTAAAGCACGCGAAAGAGCTTTCGCGCGGCCGTCCGGACAGATATCAGGGACAGCAGCGACAAGAGAGCGAAGCGAGGCAAGTGAAAGGGAATGAATGGGGATACCATTGAGATAGATGGAGCCAGAGTCGACGTCATAAAGGCGGTAAAGAGCTTTCAAGATACTCGACTTTGCGGAACTGGGAGCACTGACGATAGCAGTGACAGAAGAAACTGGAAGAACAAATGAAACACCACTGAGGGTGGGAACCGGTTCCTGCGTGTCGGTATAGGGATATATAAGGGACACATTGTCTGATGTTCGCGGATTAGCGCGAGCGAGCCCTATGAAGCCAGCGCTACACACCAAACTTGACTTCGATACCACCAGTCCCATCGATGGTACCCTTGCCATAAATGGTCCCCCCAGGTTTGTCGAATACCTTGAAGATGGATCTCACATCGCTGGTAGCGGCTCGCAGCGAAGGGGTCCAAGTGAGAGGAAGGAAGAGGACACCCCAATACCACACCCAAGCAACCCAGGCACCAGCGCTCCAGATGCCTTCCGTGACACCTTTCGCGATGTACAAACTACCGAGCAAAAGGGCACCAGAAGCAAGGAGAGCTTGGACAAAAGCAGAGACAGAAAGCTTTGCAGGGCAAGCAGAGAGAACCGAGTGGCGAGAAGTTAGGCAAACGCCGTATCCTAAACAACACGATGAGATTATGGGCAGGTCAATGAAGGCTAAGTGAACATACCATATATGCCCAAGGCGATCAAGACAGCGAAACCAAACTGCCAACCGAAGAGCACCGCAAGTACAACCGCACCAATCAAATCATCATCGATCGCAGCTGTAAGAACCGAAAAAGCATGCAAGACCTTCGTTATTGCACCGCTTGCCGTAGCATGCAGATCTTCCGGAACCTTGGCTTTGCTAGAGCCAAAGGCGAGACCGAGCACATGGTCATTATAGTGAGATGATAGAGCATCGTCCGCATCTGCGCCCAGGCGAGAAACAAGAGCCTTGGTAAGGTTCGGAATGCCGCCGTCAGAAACGAGGAAATGTAGCAAAGCGAACACGAAGATGTATGTGTAGGGGGAAGTGCCGAGGGGGGTGGGGATCGGGGCAGATGATGAGGAGAGGAATGCATTGAGGGCTGCACCAAGGGAAAGCGGAAGAAGAGGGGTAATGACTCGGGTCAAAACGTGAAGCAATGTGATGGACGACTGGTGAGATAGTCCATCAGATTAGAATAGATAAAATCGCTGAAACTCACGATGAGACCCTTGGAAGGAAGGACGTAAGGACCCAATCGCCATAAGATAGCCAATGATGATTCAGACTTGACAGAGTAAGGATTTTGATGAGTACTGATCCAACGCAATAGGGATATTAGCTTACCTCTGGGCGAACCGTTACAGTACTCGGCTCGGGCTGTCCTTGCGCAGCAAAGGTACCATACTTGCTACTCTCACCCCCCGAAACTGTTTCATTACCCTCCTCCTGGAGAAGTATGCTCGATTGACCAACAAGGGGTGCACTTTCAGCCTCCGCAATCTCTGGATGTGAGTCAGCAGGAAGATAGACAACGCGCGGAGAAAAGAGAACGAAGAAGAGAGGAAGAAGGAAGATAACACGGAGGAGGGGTGTGATGAAGTGGAGAGTCTCCGGGATGCACCTCGAGAGCTTGGAGGTGTCGCAGATCTGGCTCAAGTCTGGGATGAGAATAAGCATCCGGCGCTTGCAAATGCAGATTTGCGCTTACCGCGATTAACAGAGAGGGCAAGAAGAACGACCAGAGCAATATCAAGCGCCAATGCAACGAAAATGGCCGCTTTGACGCGCTTGCGAGACCAGATCTCAATGTTGTTCACGTCCCTGTATGCTCCGAGGGCGGCGAGAGCAGCATAAGCGATGAGGCCGAGGAGTGCTGCCAGTTCAACACCGGTGCCGGGTGTCCAGACGCCATTGAGGACGGCGTGTGCCACATAAGCAAGCCCATCGACAAGGAAGGAAAGGGCGACGAGGGAGAGGAGAGAAAGGATGAGAGACTTTCTTGGGACACGTGACTGGACGACGACGGGTGTGATCGGGGAGGGGGAGGGAGGAGAGAGGGGTTTGGCTGGGAGTAGGGAGAGAGTTGCTAGGAACACGAGAGCAGGAGATGAGACCCGCAGGCCGAAAAGAGCGGATGCGAGCGGGGATGCACCCGCAGCTGGAAGCGAGGCTGCGGCGATGCTGCCAAGGAGGGTCCGCGTCGTCATCGCCGACGCGTAGGAGTGGGCAAGTACGGGCTGTGGGTCGTGAGGACAGTCGTGGGGGAGGTCGTTGTCGTTGTCGTCGGCGGGGAGGAGGAGGAGAGAGAAGGAATGGCCCTGGCGTGCGAATGTGCGATGGCAGCGTGCTTGCCTTTTGAGCTTGATATGTGGCTGTGCATATTCTACTGGATCACATTACAGTTTGCTAATTAGACGTTCGGAGGTACTACTGGAGTCCCTCTGAATCGACGACGCGAACAATGCACCGAGATAACATCGTCTGTTTAGCCGATAGGCTCCTCCTCCGCTCCCCAAGCACGCCCATCACATGCCGACTGCGCTAGGACAAGCCTCATGTTCTCCATTGCGGTCCCCGTGTCGGATCAGCCAACGAAAGGGGAAAATCAACACGTGTGACATGCATGTTTCCTCTTTCTCCCCCCTCTCCTCCCGAGCTTCTTCCTTGGCTCGGCAACCACATTCCGTGTCGGCATGGCTAGTCATACCCGCAGTTCGCCCGCACGTTCGGTTCCCTGTGTACTAGTACCTCACTACAGCGTCGGCATGCGCGACCGCCGCACACAACCCTTGGCAGCCCCTCGCTACCCACTTATTTCAGTTCACCTGTATCACGATAACGGGTCTGCTTGACTGTTTTAGGTCGGCCTGATTTTCAATGAGCTTCTCGAGGAACAATACAGCTATGGTCATATTCCCATTCTTCCAACCAGGACGTTCCACAGCCTAGTTTGCCAGAAGCCGGAATCCACGCAAAGGTACACCGTCCAGTATGGATATCGCGATGGTCCATGCTGGCATCGACATAGAGTAAATCTAATGATAGATCCGAAAGGAACATCCTTCGCTCATTTCCACTCGTCCCAGATAACACTAACCCCTATTTGACCCACAAGTATGTCATCATTTTTCGCAATTGACCACCATATCGATCAATGACTGTGTGCTCTCGTGCAATCAATCCTATGGCCTCTACCGCTGCTTCCCTCTTGCTCATAACATGCCTGAGCTCTTGACTCCAACTGGTGTCAGAACTGAAACACTGCATTGATGCATAAATATAATGCACCTCAAAATAGGTCTGCTGTGTGAAAAGAACCAAATCCACTGCGATAAACGTGGGTGGAGATGTGCAGCCCTAGTAACGTATAACGACATCGATCTCATAAATGTTATCGCTTGGCGCTATCTATTCCCCAATATTTCGGCAAGTCAGCCGTCTCTGTGTTTCACCATGAGCGTTTGTTGTCCTTGGCAGCTGACCCAGGCACGCTAGCGCTAGCGCCCCAAGTGTTATCCAGCTCGGAACACCCACTTCATCATCGATCCACTATTGTCTTGAGATCACGTTCCTCCTCTCAGGCTGCTGAATCATCATCTATGGGAAAAGTTGTGCATTCTTCCACCGGGTGGATCAATCCTTGGAGCCACCGCCCATCAAAACCATATCTCCGAATCATGCATCGCTTTGCCAATGACCTGCAAGTGCACGGTTCTACTTGCGTGAAGTTCGCGGATGACGCATTGCCTGCCCCTTGATGAGTTATAGGAATGCTGTACACCCACAGGCCCAGATCGAGTCGATGCCCAACAACGTTTTGACTGCTGGACTCAGCATGTTCCAACTATACACCGCCTTCCCTGTGGCTCCATTCATCCAATTTCTGGTCAACAACCACGTACGAGCACTCCAATGTCCTCATCCGATGGTGAGTACACCCGTTCGAACCGCACGATGGATCCATTGACTACATGGTCACCACTGCGGCAGGTTTCAATATAATTCTCTTCGGGGAAACAGGTGTCGGGAAAAGCTCCGTCATCAATCTTCTTGCAGGAGAGCCGGTCGCGAAGGTCTCCTCTGATGCTGAACATGGTACCTTGAAGTCCACACGATACACCCTCCCCCTCAGGGGCGCCGAGGTCAGAATCTGGGATACCGTAGGCCTCGAGGAACCCACGATGGGGGTCAGCGGATATCTCACTGCAATCGAAAAGGCTCACACGCTCGTCCGCGACCTGAGTAACGCAGGGGGGGTTGATCTTCTGCTGTTCTGTATACGAGGCAGTAGGATCACGGCGACAACTCAAGGCAATTACCGGCTCTTCTATGAAGTCCTGTGTAACAAGGAGGTCCCCATTGCTTTAGTCGTCACCAACTTGGAGAGGGAAGCAAAAATGGATGACTGGTGGGTGAGAAACGAAGAGTACATCAAGATGTACGGCATTCACAGTGTCGGACACGCATGCGTCACCGGGGTCGAGGAAGATGAAAAGTATGGCGAATCGAAAGACACGTTGCGCAACCTTCTGGTGTCGCAGTTGAACAACAGACGAAAATTCTTGATGCAACCAGAGTCATGGCTTGCAAGACTATTGGCAGGTCTAGGAAGCTTTCTGCATAGCAGGAATCCGCCGAAAGGAGAGAAGATGGTGCGCACATTAATCAAGCGCTGTAACATGGACGGTGAAACAGCGAGGCGTCTAGCGAGCTTACTCACTTACTAGTCATTGGTATGATACAGTATGCATATTTATCTTCCGTAGACCGGTAAGTAGTTAGCATCATGATCTGTACATTATGTTTTCAGTACACCACGTGACTGATGTAATAGTCTTGTCAAACGCTTCAAGTTGACTACTTTGTTTCACGAAGCTATTTACATCATCGGCTCGCTGACTGGCTCAAAGCTTCAGCCAATTTTCTTGAGCTAATATACGGACTCATCTGATAAGCACGATCACTAACTTGAAGACGATCTGGAATGAAGGGTCAAGGATATGGTCAACACAGGGATTTTAGATAAACGTATCGTCACAGCACCAATGGACCATGTTGTGTTTGTTACGGGATGTGGTGGCTCTCCAAAATTCCTGGCACGATGGAAAAAGCTGATTATCTACTTTTTTCAACTAGTTACATACCTGTAGATGCGACTTCCGAGAGAGCATTTGGCACAATTTACGAGCGTAGCCGACTACTTTGAAAGGAAAGCGATAAATAGTAATCGGATCATGCCACTCCGTTTTTATCACGCTGAAGTGTATGATTCTGGACGCGAAGAGCCGTGGTTTGGAAACACTGAGTAATAGTTGCTTCCATGAGTAAAGGTTGCTTCCATGAGTAAAGACGCTCGCTAACCGGTGGCTGGGAAACTTATCCATCTTCCACAGCACATATCTTGACGTGTGGGTGGTTGATCATGCTATTTTAAACTGCCCAGCGCACCATGTTGACTGCCGATGGCGGCAAGAGATCATGGGGAATATTTATTCTGAAATTCTGTCGAGTGAATAACGCCGTCGGCGCAACGCCACATTGCCACGGGCCTCATCATCCCGCCGCCGTTCAGCAACCATAACATTTCGGCCGAGATCTCGATGGTCACTTGCTCTTTTTTTTGGTCTTCTCTTTTCTAGTCCTGGTATACCCATTACTCCGAAACAAATACACGGTAATCGGATTATCAGAACGATATTAAAGAACCACGGGATTCAGACCAAGTAGGGATGGGATCTCGGAATAACCGAACGTAAATTCCGCTGTGTACCCGTTCTGACACGTTAGATGAATGGATCCTAGGTCGATGAGCGGGTGACCTTCCCGCTGTTCCGGGTTTCACTCGCCATTTGAGGTGCTTGTTTTGTCATCCGGCAGCAATTCCTCTTTCCCGAATGTTTGTGATGCGACGAGACAAATAATGGGGCCAGGAAGTTTGGAAGTGACTGCCTCCAGACTGGCATCGGCCCGGGTGGTGGGTCACCGTGGGTGCATGAGCAGGACTGTTGAGGAACCTAACCTTATTCCCGCTACGTAATACAAGTATAGACGACGACCTCGGTGCAGGCGCCCACTGCAATCTACGCTGGGAAGAATACGATCCTTTCTTGAATGTCAAAGTTCTGTGACGACATAGTCCCACACTTTTATTGCAAGGTCAGTAGTTATACTATCATATTACACGAACCTGGAAGAAAGATACATATTTGCATGAACGACTTCAAGTTGGACTCTACGTGACCAGTATTCGTGAACGAGACTACAGCAGTAAACCTATAATACAGCACCTCGAAGCTAAGCCCCTTCCAGCTTGACAGCAAGTTCCTCTGCTACCTTCGGATCCAATTTGCAACGTTTCGTCAAGACCTTCATTATGTCCTTGCGCTTCGATTCCTTCTTCAAAGGGGCAAACAGTCCAAACATGCGCAAAAACTCGACCAACCACCCTTCTGCTGGCATATTAAATCTCCCGTTACCGTTGTGCCCTTCCAGCAACCTGGCGATGTTTTGTTGTGATTCCACGTATTTGTTGTGCGCCGGCAGTCCGGTAACGCAGGCATGACCCGCAGCTTTGATACCGTACTTCTCTAGACTTTCCATGTTTCTCTCCCACCATTTCTCCATGTTGGCTTCCCGCTCAAGATGCGTGATGACGAGGGCGATCGGTACTGAAGACTTGCAGAGTACTTCATAGAACAACCTATAGTTGCTCTGCGTAGTTGCTGTGACTCGGTTTCCGCGAATGCAGAAAAGTAGCAGATCGACACCACCTTGTCTTGTCAGGTGGTGGATAAGTTCGCAAGCCTGCTCGATCGCAGGAAGGTAGCCGTTGACACCCATCTCCGGCTCCTCGAGGCCGACCGTGTCCCAGATATGAAGGTTTCGGCCGTGGGCAGGGAACGTGTACGGCTTAAACGACATGGTACATCCCTGAACGTCCGGAGAGGTCTGTGCGATATGCCGCCCAGCAATCAAATTGATCACTGAGCTCTTGCCAACACCCGTCTCTCCGAACAGGATGATGTTCAACGAAGAGCTCATGCTTAATCTAGTATCGGGCGCTCAGATCGGACCCCATCGACAGGTTCGTGACATACGTACCACTGATTTCCAAGGATGTAAAGCAATATATATATATGTAAACCGTGCGCAGCAGTTAGACAGAATCGACCGCCGCAAACGGAGTGGCGGGGCGACTTAGTGGCAAGTGGATCGGTGGTGGGTTGGGAGGGGAAGGCGGGGGCAGGAGGCAGGAGGCGGTATTTGTGTTTTGGAAGGATGGTAGATGCACGCGAAGGGTAGCCTTGCCTCGACTGATCCAGATGCCTCGGTGATTAACTTGAATCGCGCGGTTAGGGTCGACACGAGGACTCAGGCTCAGGTGTGCCGTGCATGTCAGGGAGGGCTGGAACGTGGTCAGGTAATGGAGGCTCGAGATATCTGCGACTCGGAGCGAACTTGAATTTTGTGCATCACTCAGGGCACTACGCTCGAATTGTTACCATGCATGGCGATTTCTTCAACGGAGTCCATTACTCGTCACAGACAGACAGTCGTTCCTTCTCTCAACGGATAGGCTCGCTACATATGTAGTACGGTACGAACCCCGACCGAGGGGAGCGGTGCCGAGGAAGCTTGAAGCGGTGCCACTGGTGGTCATGGTTTGCACGTTGAACTTAGACAAGTCACTGCATCGTGGACATCGTGCAGAAAACGACAACCACACTATGCCGGCGTGGGCCCTTCGGTGCATGGCACTCTGCACGTTCAACGGACAAGCCTGAAACATCGTGTAAGAAGACTACTAGTAATGGCTATGCATTATGTTGTTCAATGGACAATCAGATCCACTGGCAGTAGCAATACTAGTACCCAATTTGTAGTTCAGAGAACACGTCCATCCCATCCCCGGAGATAGTGGTCGGCATCCGTACTTCAATATCGGCGGCGGGTCGCAACAGTCGTGCCCAGATAGAATGAACGACCTGTTACTAGGGACGAAGACGTAGTGTTTCTGACGCAGATAGCAACACGTATTCATGATTTGAATCAACATTGTGCGGGTATCACCACTCGCAACGCCATTGAAGTTACTTGTTCGAAGGGCTCTAGATTAGAGGCATCTACACATTCGTTGCGTAACTATCGAGAGGATGGTATCAAGGAAAACAAAATCCAAGCAATGTCACCAAACCTACGGACCAGAGAGTCATGTGAACACCGTGACCTTGTCATCGTAAGATTCCTTGGAGGAAACTATCCGAATGACAAGTTCTCGAGCGGTCTGCTCGTCTAATCCGCACTGTTTCATCAAGGTCCTCTCCGGCGTCGATACTTGAGAATGTAAGAAGGAAGTAACCGAACCGACCATGCGTCCCATTGAGGAACGTACTAGCGAGCTTATCCTATTCTTCTGTCGATCGGTGCATGCGACAAAGAACGACAAAAGGGACTCCCTCAACTGCCCTTCCAAGTCCGCGTTGGACTCCAAATTTCTTTTCTCGCGTCCAAAACCAACGTACCTTGAACAGTCAATGCCATACCTCCGAATCGTGGCTCCATGTAGACCCCACCATTGATCTGCATCTTGACCTTCCTCAAGTTTCGTGATGGCGAGAGCGAACGAAACTTTACCCCCGCAAATGACCTTGCAAAACAAACGATAGTTTCTTTGAAGAGCTGCCGTTGGTTTTGAGTTGTCAATGCAGAGAAGGAGGAGGTCGGGCCCGTTTCCATTGCCGAGGCTGCGTATCAGCTTTTGGATAGTATCGATTGGATCAATGAAGGGCTCGACACCCATCTGAGGATCAACGAGGCCTGGCGTGTCGTATAAATGGAAAGTTCTGCCCTTCTCCTCAAAGGTATACTTGACGGTAGTCCTGGTACACCCTATGGTGTCCGACGACACTTCAGCAACGTTTTTCCTCGCGATGAGGTTGATGAGTGAGCTTTTGCCCACGCCGATCTCCCCCAGCAGCACGATGTCGATGGCTTTAGAACGAGTGGATGTTAGAGAGGAGGGTTTCCCAGCCGGCATGGTAGAGAGGGACGGAAATGAGTTTCCCATAAATCGTTGTTTGTAGGGAGCCGTACGTTGAAAATCCGAGTCCGTTTCAGAGTTGAGGGCGTGAGCGCAGTTTTGGAGAATGAGCGCGTGCAGTAAACGACGGCTCTCTGAGATGTGGTCTCCGGTAGATGATTGGGCACCCGTGGTCATCATCCGGATGAATGCGTGGCCATCAAAACGTGGCCCTTGTTCGGCGAAGGCATCCTCATTGCTGGACCACCAACTCTCTTGCTGAGTCACGTCAGACATTCCGGTGACGACAGCGACCGCGGGAATGCGTGGGGACGGAGTTGAATAGGATACAATGGTGCGATGGATTTCGTGGATCCACTTTGTGGAATGTATTGCATGAATGCAATACACGAGCAGGTGAACACCTCCATTCGTGCGAAGGTCCGTCAATGTATTCGGAATTTCCCTGGGTGACACTAGGGACATAGATTCGGTCGTGGGCGAGGCATGCAGTATGAATACCTTTCCATCGAGTGCGACGCTACGCACGTCTTCGCGAGGGGTTCTCTTCTGCTCCCCTGGACCTGCAATGAGGTCGATAATAGAACTATCTCCTATGTTTGTCTCCCCGAGGAACAGAACATTCAAAGCGGCCATACTTGTGGGCTACGAACACCCTCAGCTTCACATTGATAGAATGCATTGTCCGAATGAAGACTGACCTCGGTGAGAAGATCGTGATCCATCGAGTGCGCCTTCGATGCTGGACAAGAGGACGATGGAGATGTGAGATGGGCAACATTGCCGTAGTCTGATCTAGACATTCAAGTTCTGCCAGTGGAATGCCAATTCTCGTCTAGGAGTCGACAAGAATACTGTAACACGGCGCACTCACCAAAGACTCAAAGGAAAGAAGTCAAATGAATCCAAGAAGGATGCACGTTCCCGTGATAGTTTCTACACCTCGAGTTTAAGGGTTGTGGTGCGTTGGACTACAGATCCCAATCGACACAGATCGTCACATGGGAGGTTTCACCTCACAACATGCATGAGGCAGACACATGGTATGGACGCGAGTCATTCCTTCCCGGATGCAACGCACGATCAAGTTGAAGGCGCTGAAAACCTCAGGGAGGTGTCGGCCTTACGCTGGTGTGACTCAAAGCATGCCCGTTCAGGTTACTGTTCCAAGAGCTTTTGGCAAGCGATACTATCGCTTGACCTGTACCATTTTCTGAGGAACGGCTGCGCTGGCCGATGGTCACCGACACATGTACTGTCCCTTTCCAGTGTATGGATGAGCGTCCACAGGGAGTGGTTGCCAGTGCGTTTGTACCCCCAGGTCACACTGTCACACGTCAGATAGACTCGAAAATATAAGTCGTCAATTTCTAGCTAAGTACTCGACTCTCAATTCAATATCTGGCTGGCGACGACGTCGCATAGGCAAACAAATCCAATGAATCGTCGGAAGGGGGTAAAGTTCTTGACGGCGCTGGCGGGGGCGGTACCTTTCTGCAGCTCGCCTTTTGTTCCTGCTTGCGCGGCGCATGCCGGGACTCCTGTGAAGACAGCGATAGAACATACTTCTCGGGTATGACAGAAGATGGTGGCTTTGGTTCGGGACGTGGTCGTGAGTGCAATACGATACGGTTCGTCTGAGCGTCGGCTAATAGAGAGAAGAAGTTTGAACTTCGACGTCTGATGGGACGGGATCGCTTGACTACTGGCGGGGGACTACTAGGATAGTTTTCCTTGTCAGTCTCATCTTGGTATTCGGACCCATCAGGTTCAGAGGGCTGAGGGGACGATGGGGAGAGCGTGGGTGAACGTCGATGGCAGGTTGACAACGGCGTGGGGGATCCAGATACAGCCTTGGAAGATATAGTACCCAGTGGACGTGAATGACTGTGTTGCGATTGTGTATGTGGACGACTGTCATCGACCTTCCGTTTCTTGTGCACTGGCGTCTTTCGAATCCAAGACCCGACCATGTCCTCCCACTCCCAGTGTCCGCTAAGCCTTCCGCGTTGTGTACGTTTTGCACGAATGGGCAGCGGGGCAACGGGACTGCTGTCCATATCTCTTCCGAAACACCGATGTTCTGCGGCATCCACCGCTTCCATGAGCTGTCGTTTGTATCTTGTCGCGAGGGTAGAACTATCCTTCTGAGCACTCGCCATAGATGTCTCGAAGTGGTGGAGTGCACATGCCCACAAGGAGGCATCGAGCCCAAACAACTTCTCGGAGCGTAAGGCAGACGAGTACGTTTTCAGCTTTGCGAGGAATGCTTCCATGACGTCGCCGAAAGCTTGACTTTCTTGAAGCCGGGCGAAGTGCACCATCAGCTTGGAAAATGTGGTTGGAACAGGAGTCGAGTCATCAAGTATGGTTAAAAGGCGGTCGAAGTTATCGATCGAATTCCGGAAAGCGACAAGTATGTGTGTTGTAAGGATAATGATCATATCTGGAAGGTCGTTAGGAGAACCCGGGTTTGACATCCGCAAACAGTGAAGTCGAGCAGCATGGCAATCATAGAGAATATCGATGACAGCGTAGATTCTCGAGGGTGTTAGGGGTGAGGAATTTGAGTCACGTCGAGTGAAAAGCAGATCAAGTAGGTTCGACATCGACTCGGAGAGCTTGTCCCTGAGCATCACAGGTTGGGCGCCATCTCGTATGAGATCTGGCGAAGAGCCCGATGTCTCCCAGAAACTGCGAGAAAGGGCGTGGACGATGACAATATAAGAGTCGAGATCACAGCTCTCGACAACATGCCATAATCTGTTCAAAACCTTGGAGGTCCATAGGATGTGTGAGTTGCAGGAAGAAGGTTGTGACAAGGTGCCAAGCACCGCTTGGCAGAATGTGGATGTGGTGAATAGCAAGGAGTCCGAAGATGTCACAGACGGCTTGTTTCCAGCGGTCCACTTTGCGTGAAGGTCAAGAAGATAGTTTGTATGAGCTGGATGCGTAGCTGGGGGTGGGTAGGACGAGGTAGATGGCAGAAATGCTTGCGCGAGAACGATATTCAAAAGCTGAGTAGATTCATGTACCAGACCGAACGAGAGGCAGTGCTCGAGCAAGATGGTCACAAGGGTATGGTGATGAGTACAGATGCATAAGACCATGGACAAGGCATGCGACACGATCAAGAACCTAGGATTACACCAATCAGTTGTCAGTGTTCTCGGGGAGGACGCAACAAATACCCGCGATAATGTGGTGGTACGGCCTCATAAATGGCATCCACGTCTAGTAGGTCGTTCTCGTCGGTTGAGTCTTGGCCGGAATCAATGGCATCAAAGTTTTCAGCGGACATGCTTCCGCCAATGACCAGAGTGCACATCGCAGCAAGACTGGGGATGCGTTGACTGCACGGTTGACCGTAGGCAACAAGTGCAATATTCTTGAAGGCATCACAGACCGCGTGGATCCGTCTTGAAAGCTCAAACTCTTCTGGAGAACGGCTGTCGAGCGTCAATTTCTTGGTTCCTGCTAGGGTGCAGAGTACAGTGAGAGGAGGGCGGCTGTCAGGATCCCAGTTGGACGACTGCTTGGAATAGGTGGCACGAGACGCTGCCACTACCTTGGGAAGTGCAGCCAGACTGTTGCATTTGTTCCTAAGAGGTCTCAGCAGACGATTGACCCGGGAAGTCGTGAGGTGAGTACCACTAGTGAGCTCTGTCATAACTGGACCCAAGTTCAACTTGCTTACTATAGTGAGATCCCAGTGTCGTGATCTTCAAACAATACATACATACTTATATACAGACATACACAACTACATCCGCCAATGATGGTTGAATGAGAACGAAACGAAGGGCAGGAGCGAGCCAGCCAGCAACAAATGAGCGAGGAAATATTCTCAAAGATCGCTGTCACTTGTCCCACTGTCGGTTTCGTCATTTCCCCATACAGCAAAAGCGCGACGATGTTGGTGATCGACCTCCCTCGAACTCGCTCTGGGGTGAGAAGGATGACTCCTTCTGTCGGGAACGTGGTCTGGTATCGTGGGTGTGTGGAGCTCGTCGTCAAATTCCCTATCTCGAGGGATCCGACTACGACCACTGAAGTACTGTTGTGCCGAATGGAGGTCATCTCTGGCGCCTCGCTGGGCACGATCCATATTTGACAATGAGTCATCAGAATCGGAGATAGTTGGAGAGGTAATCTCAGAGGTAAATGCTGAGTGATGATGATCCAGGAGATGCGGGGGTGAATGAGTAGGTCCAGCAAACCGTCCCGGAGTATCAACCCCTGAGCGTAAGCCCGATTTTGACCGCGACCGCGACCTCGACTTCGACTTTGATGAACGAGAGGACCCGGGAGTAAGGCGGTGTGTGAGCACAGCAGCAGCCCCCTCGAGATCAGTGTCAGTTTGTGATGTCACCTCCCATGCTTTGGTGGCCGCAAGTGCGAATTCCGTTGGGCTCTGCTCATTTTGGACGTGGATCGTGACATTTTGCTCGTCGTTAGCCGAGGAGTCATCAATATCAAACTTGTCATCATCCTCCGCCACTTCTTCGTCACTCTCCTCCGCTTCTTCTTCAAGGGGTTCAGCGGAGAGTAATCCATCTGCGGTGGAACTAAAAGCCACTCTGCGCGCACGGCTCGTCTTCGCTGGTCCCTCCTCCACGACGACGAATGATTTTTGTCTCTGGCGTTCGTTCCACTTCAAAGTACGAGAAATCGAATGGAACCAGTCAGTGGACTGCTTGTCCGCGCATACTGTAGGGAATGGGTATCTCGAGGCGCTGATTTTGATATGATCACCCTCTGTATCCGAGATTCAGCGTGGAACCAGGCGATGTCATCTATAAAGCTAACTTACGCTTTATTTCCACCCGCCCGCGGCCGTCGAACGAGGCCCATGCAGTACTGCGAGAATTGTACGGAACACAAATTCTGAGTTCCATGCTATCGGGAAGGAGCATAGGACGAAAGGAGAGTGTGTGGGGACAAATGGGGCTGATGAGAATGGCGGGGATCTCTGGATGGACAAGAGAACCACCAGCGGAAAGCTTTCACATGATTAGCATTTTCGAATGTGAGCCCTTTAAACTAATTTCACCGAATATGCAGTCGACCCAGTCGGAGTGGCTACGCACAGCCCATCCGCTTGTACAGTGGTCATGTGATGTTCGTCACCTGTACCATCGACGTCAGAATGAGGCACAGGAAAAAACGATGCACACAAACCAAAAAGTTCCAACAAACTGACGTAGGGACTTGGTCCCCGATCTACGACGAGGTCATTCAAGACTTCGAACGTCTCCACGGGACGGGTGGTAAAGCACATAATTTCCCTGTCTTTGGTGCATTTACCGCTGTCGGGTAAGACTCCACCTGACCAACCACCCTCGAGTGCTTCCCAGCCACCCTTCTTGAGATCTCTCATCATGATCTCGCCAGTCTCGCCCTTCTTGACCGCTTTTCTATGCCTCCCTTTGTCGAATACTGCACGATATACGGTGCAGGTGAATCGCATACGAAGGTTTACTCGGATACCTGCATCAATGGCAGAGTCCACAACTGCTTGATGATCCGCGAAGTCAAAGTTTGTGAGAAAGCCTAGAGAGCCCAACGCAAATGGGAGGACTGGCGGAACAATCCGCTGGAATAACCACGAAGTGAAAAGCACAGTCCCATCACCCCCCAGCTGCGATTCTATTAGGGCTATGTAACAGGTCACCATGCAAACACTTACAGTGATAACAAAATCAAAAAGTTGCGGGCTGCGAGTGCACATTTCACTGGTCCAATACCGGAGTTGTCCCTCTTGTTGCACGTGAGAGTCGTCTTGAGTCGCGAATGATGACATAGACGACAGCGAATTGTTACTCGATGATCGCCTGCTGGGAAGTGGTGCAAATAGTTCGGGATGGTCACGTTTGATGCCGGCAGCATCGAAGCGCCTAGACTGTCGTAGCTGATTATCTACATAACTGTGCGCATGTATCAGGACACGAGAAAGACCATTAATGTGCTGCTCACACGATAAGACCACGATGACTATGGCGTGGTTTGAGCATGAGGTAAAGCGCGAGCTCGCGGGTCAACATGATAAGCCTGTTGTCTCGAGCCTTGGTCACGATGAGGACACTTTGAATATTTGCACGTATCCGTGCACGGCCTGTACGGGATGAGCATCGGGTACCAGATCGCGCACAGAACGGATGACCTAGCTGCTTGCTCATTTCTCGAACACCAACGGCAGTCTCCGCAAGCTGCCTCGTCAAACTACCACTATGGGGGTCATCATCCTCATTACCAGACAACATGTGAGTGGCGCCATCTCTGCATGGAAACTCTACTGGTGTAGAAACCGCCTGGAGGGATCTAGCCACACCGACATCGGTTCCAAGGACTTCGCTCTCCTTTGCATGCAACCAGTCCTGGAGTGATGCACCCTTGTCTAGGTGAGAGTGCACGAGGCATGGCGATTTATTGGGCAAATGAGAGGAATCCATAGACGAGGGTATCGAGTTGAAACTTGAGGGAGAGCTTGAAATGGAGATTGGTGTTGGGCTATTCTCACTGGGAGATTGCGTAATAGCGTCGGCTATGGTCGGTGATCCAGTGGCGATGGTGATATGCGGTACCTTATTACCAACCAAGTTGGTTGGTAACCGCTGCTCGACTACGATGTCGTGGTCCCACGGGGTAATGTTCGTTTGCAAGGAAGGCAGAGTCGACATGACTGACGGTCTACTACCCCGTCTCGATAGAGAGGGCCGAATGGCACTCTCGGTTGGTAGGAAGTCCGTGTCTGTGGCGTGGTCCATGTACGAGTTCGAAGAGATGGTGGGTGAAGTTGGTGGAGTACTGAAAATTTCCAAATCATCCTCGGGGGTGGACATGTCTCAGGTTACTTGCTCCCGATAGGCTGATGCGGAGCGGCGAGAAGGCTTCGGAGTGACTAGAGGTGGTGGGCAGTTCTTTTAACACTTGCTTGCGTTGGGTCCCAGGGTCTCTCAGCTTTATACTCGACTCTCCCGTAAATCTCAGCTTGAAAACAGTCACCCAGGCGACACGAGATGTAGCCTGTTGTAGATTGTATCTTGTCACCGAGGTGCATCAACCTGATCGGGCGGTATCCAGACAGGCCTTGCGTTTTGCTCACCACAATCATGACGAATGTGAAGCCCGCTCGGGCATCTTCACAACATTTGGGTCTTATATCTGTACGGTTCTGTACTTCTCACGTAGTCAATGTCAAAGGGGCTATTCCCGCAAGATTCCATTCCCTGCGGGTGACAGGCCTTTCCGGGACGTATTGAATAAACCGCAGCGCCTTCTTCGATCATAAGCGGTGACCCGATTACGCTCAATGATCTCACGATCCTGCATCGCAGCATGCCCTCAGCCCAATACCCTTGTCAATGAGTCCGCTCTCGCATTTTGCTGTCCAGCAGCAGTGGACAGCGACGCTGTATCATATCCAATATTTCCCGAATCGCATACACACCCCGGCTCTCGGATTGGCGGTGCGTTTCATTTTTCCTTCACATGTTATGCATTTTCCCTGGCGGGTCAGGGAATAGTCCCGAAGCTTGTTGTCTTTGCGTCGCGCCGCGGTGTGATAGCTTTCACACTTGTGGATGTATATTGCTTCCAGTTCCACACGAAATGTGACGCTTTTCAGAAGGTGGGTTACTGGCCAGCGACCCGCGGCGCACCGTGATCATCATCAATCAAATTCAAGTTTGCACTTCGATCCAGATACTGTCTAGCTAATACATTGATGAATACTCGCTTGGTCCTTTCCCCTGCTGCGTCCGTGTACTATTTATGAAGCATGGCCGCCGTCATACTCCCGGAAGAGACAACTTGACACCTTTGTGAGATATCTTACACTCAGCGACGCCACATCCTATCGAGAGCCCCACTGCATTCCCATGGCGCGCCAAGCACTAGATGCGGGGCGATCACTGTGTGCTACACCAACCTTTTTCCTCCTCAAAAGAAAACCGTATCGCGCAACACGAACCTCTCGAGCTCCCTGTAGTCTGGTCTATCTTTTGCAACTGCCCAAAGCCACACATCCAACTCTGGAAGCGTGATATCCTTGATCCACTTCTGACCATCTGGCAAGCTAGTTTCGTCTAATTGACGCGCGTATTCAACGATTTTCCCGCAAGCGTCTACAGCAGCAGCGCGTAACATATATGCCTGGTCCGAAGTGAGCACAGGTCCTTCTTTGGGTAGTACCTTCTTTGGCTTCGTGCCTGGAGCCACAGCGGTTCCTATGCCCGGCACGTCCTTGGGAACCGTGAGGAGCATGTTAACATTAGTGTCGTTCGCAGCATCGGGGAATGCACTCCGCAACACGGCATCCTTTGCCCCTGAAAGGTCCAACACTCCCAGATGAATAAGTAGAGAGGGAAGGACGTTATCTGTAAATACTGGCACTGCTGTAGTGTCTGGTAGCGGGAACGGTGGTGGGGAAGACGGCCCAAAGCGCAGAATTACCCCGTGGACGAGGAATAATGCCTTCTTGAAACAGTATACGGCTGTTTCCAGACGACCGATCTTAAGCACCACGTCAGAGACCAAGATGAAAAACTGACGTCTTCCGTCCACAACTGCCATGTCTCGAAATGCAGGGAATGCGCATACGAGCTGCAAAAGGCTGTTGATCTTGGCTGATCCAATGTGAGGTGTGGTTACCCACGTCTTTGAGAATGTCATCCACAGTCACGTCACATCCTCCAGAGCGCTTCGATGTTAGGCTCCGCAGGACAAATGACCCCAAGTCCGGCATTCCTGATCGCTCCAATATCTCTCCCGTCTCGTTCAACGTGTTGCTGATCAGTCTGACTAGATCGTATACGGGTCCGCCGAGTTCTCCAACGGTTACACCCGATAACGTTTCATGAGATCGCTCCACGTATATCTTGACAGACATGAGCTCCGCGATTTGCTGCGGTGTGACTGTTCTCATGCCCTTGGCGGATAGCAAATCACCTTGACCAGTGGCGGAGGACAAGTACATGCCAAACGCAAGTGCTCTTATGTTGTCCCATGCACCGCGACCAGTTTGTTCGCGGAGAGGTACACGATAGCCCGAGGCAAAATTAAGAAGACAAAGAACGGAAAGGAAGTTTAACTCGGATAGGACCGAGGGAAATTTGAGTGGGAAATGGAGCCCGTGGTTGCTCGAGACACGCTTGAACGTATGGAGGAATGAGGGAGAAAACAATAGACGCCTCACGCCATCGTCTGTCACCTGGGATTGGGGGATTGGTAAGACGCTATGCTCTACAGGGTAGAAATTAGGCGAGCAGATGTGACTCGCATCGCAGAAGCTATGGCATCAGCCCTCGTGGCAGGGGCACTAGCTGCATCGTGTTCATGATCCGCGAAATGATGTGTGATACGCGTGAAGGAGGACTGGCATTGAATAGCCACTCACCTGGATATTTTGAGCTTCCCGAAGCTCTCTGCAGGACTCTCTGATTGCATAAACATAGCTGCTGGGAAGAGGTGGTGTAGTAGTCATAAGAATTTCGGCGACGCGAATGTCGTGAATGGCTGGGGCAGCCGTGGCAGAGAGGACAAGAAAGATTATCTTATCTCCCACCACATGTGACGCGTGACGCGTGATCCCGGGCAAACAACTTCGATGTCAAGTATCGTACTAATAGACTTGAGCTTGACCCATCAAGTTACACCATGAACTTCTTATCTCAATGTTCGAAAAGATCCAGAATACCTTTTGCTTCCCGTCGCTTTCATTCGAACTCTCCATTCGCCAATGAAGGTTAATATTCAATTCGTGAACGTCGAAAGCTTCAAGTTGGAGCTAATCTCTCCTTCAGGAATCCGAGAACAGCTCCTCGCAGGAGTGAAGCAGGCCATGAAGGTATGCACGCAGTTCCCTATTTTCTAATTGTATCGTCGTGACTCATCTCATATGCAAGTAGAGCAAAGACCAGGTATCATCCACGACATTAAGGGTACGCTCGTTCTACTCGACTTCTTGTGGTAATTCGGGCATTCACGTTACCACAGTCCGTACTCTCCGAAGTGTACAATCTGGACAAATCCTCTGGTTCCAAAATTTCGTCTTCCGCGATTGTCGGTGTCCTGCGCAAAGCAGTCCTTCGGCGTGTTTGTTTTTGCTCAGTCTTGTCCGGAGACACTGTTCACACTATTATTTCAGACCGAGTCTGCCTCCCAGTTCGTGAAAGGCGAGCGATCCGACCTTGCAGAAAAGGAAGCCCGTGAAGCAGAAATTATATCTGCATTCCTACCACCCATGCTCTCGCAAGCAGAGATAGACAGAGTACTCAATGAAGTCGCTTCGAGTTGCCCACACGACAGTAATCCAAAGAAAGTTCTTGGATTGTTATTCAAGTCATTCTATTCCAAGATCGACAAAGCGAACGTGGATCCAGACTTGGTAAAAAATAGAGCCGAGGCGTTGTTGAATCTCTGAATCCGATCGCCTTTGTCTACAGTTATACCTATGTTTATATGATCACCATAAAAATCCTATATATGCCTCGAAGAACTGCGTTGTTCACCATGAGGAATCCTATGAAGATTCCCCAGAGTATGAACTAGCCGATGCTTTAGGATCGGGAGGTGCAGTAGTGACTGGCTGGGAGCTTCCATTTGCTGAAAAATCAAAAATAATTTAGTCATGAATGTGTCTTTGCAAGGTACAACATACACTGAGCATCGTTCGTCGCCGTGACATGTGGTGATGCCGTAGACGAAGACGGAGGGAGAACGCTTCTCACTCTGACAAGGTCTTCCATACAGCAGGTTATCGTATTCGACACGCCTTGCAAGATTCGTATTCTTTCGTCAATCGCTTCTCGTGTGTTTCGATCCAGGAGCGCTAATTGGGCGTCTGTTACGTGATTACTGTTTTGGTCGTATGACTGTGGGTTGGTGGTGGCTTGAGAACGGGACAAGCCGGAGTTCGGTATTTGCACCGACGGAGCACGTAAAATCTCCGCTGCTTGACTACTATCCAGCGGTATCAAGGATGGAACCTTCCATGTTGACGTATCATTGGAGCTCGAAGCGACAGGCACGGTTTCAGAACGTGACGGGAAGCTAGTGGAAGTAGCTGAGTGTCCATCGAAGCGCCTGAAGGCTGCTTGAGCGGCGGCTTCAGCTGGTGTTTGTGGAGCATCTCGGGATTGTGCCTGCGACGTGAGTTGGTTGGCATTTCCACTGGTGGAAGGCTCCCGAGTGGCTGGTGCACCTCTTTGATTAAGCCATCGTTGATCAAAATCCCATGGGTGCCAGTCGTGATTGGGCCCGACGAACCCAGTGAACGGTGGTACAGGCTGCGAAGATTGGGGTATTTGTACTTGGCCATGAGGTGGCTGACCTTGGTATTGGATGTTGTACTGAATAACCACACCTGGCGTTGGACCAGGAACCCAACCTTGGGTGCCTGTATTCTGTGGCCATTGAGCTTGCGGGTGCTGACCAGCAGCCGCCTGTGGTGGCTGAGCAGCATTGCGCGCAAATCTCCCTAGAATCCGAGCAAGGGCATCATTTTCTGGTTGTTGCTGGGGACCAGCCTGACGAAACCTAAATAAGTTTGGAGGTTGGCGAGCTCCAACCTGCGGTTGTGGTCGCGCAGCTTGGGGCTCGCGTTGCTGATTCTGCGGGGGATTGTCAAGGACACTCTGTCGGCTACAAAGTATCGAATCAACACCGACTGGTAAAATCACATACATCACAAGTGGGCTTACCATGTTGGGCAGCTTTGTTGGCGCTCGAGCCACGATCGCAAGCAATAGAAGTGAAAAATATGTCCACAAGGTAGCTTCTTCGGAGACATATTTGGTCCATCGGGAGAAGGTTGTGTCTCTGGTTGGGCGCCTCCGGGTCTTCCTTGATAATACATCTCCTCACGGCAAATGATGCAGGTGCGATCCGACATAGCTGCCATCTCCTGCTCAGTTACGTCTGGATATCGTTCATCCATATTACGCGTGGCTGCGCGGTATCGGACCAATGCACGAAGCCTCGTAACAAACGAGCGCCCGGTAAGGTATACATCCCTGATGATGTTTAATGGCAACCCATACAGAGCCACGATAAACAAGAAGAACAGAAGATACGTTATGAGCTTGAGGAAGTCTGATTCAATCAACCAGAAGTTGAGATAGAGAGTGCAGTGCGCAAAGGTTGACATACCAGTCGCCAGCTCAACGTAAAAGATCCACATGCTTTTGTTCTGCCAAGGAGGGGCATTCTCTCCACCTCTTTGCCGTGCGCGGCGAAGATCAATGACACAGATCAGGTACTTAGCTATGACATTCATAGCACCAGCCATGAGGATAGCGTACTGTTGGACTTATTGATAAGGAATTCTTTGCAGGACTGTGCATGCTTACTTCATTCGCGAACATCATCATCCCACCTACGCCATTCTTGGTTGTGCTGTCGACAGCGAATGCAAACATAAATAAATCAATGAACCAAAGGATAGTGAATAAGCTGGTCATCCGAATGTGAAATAATATTGGTGGTCCGGGATATGGACGCTGATCCATCTGTCACGAAACAGTTGCCTAGGAATAGATTCAAATGAGAAAGGGGCGAACAACGTACCCATTCGATGCGGTCGGAAGCCAGCCAATGGAAAGATTTGACAAAGAGCAAGAACCCGAACATAAGAAGGAACGGGATGTCGAAATCATCTCGGAAAATTGTGAATGCGAGGAGTGACTCGGTCACAAAGAACCAGAGACGGTCATACAGTCGCTGGATTGATGGTTAGACACATCGAATTAATTGATTACATGACGTGGAGCCACCTCAATTTCCTGGGGCCGGAGCGAACCAAAGAATAGACGCTGGGCACATTGAGCACATAGCAGTGCTACCAAGAGCCCGTAATTGGCGAGGATCTGACGGAGGTTAAGATGGAGGGATGCTGTATATTGAGGATGAACACTGACCAAAACACTCCGATTGCTCTTGGAGAGGTGAATAGCGAGAGAATAGAAATTGCTATGCCTCCTGAGGGCACTAGCGATCGTGACAGAGACGGCAATGGAGGACATTGTGGCATAGAGCAGCACCTTGTGCGAACTCAGAGAAGTAAACAACCTGTTTTCTCTTGCCCGGAGTGCATCAATCCATGGCATGGCGGACGAGGAGCTCTGCTGAAACGTTGAAGTTGAGTCTCTCACCAACCTGGTAATTAAGCAAGTAGGCGAGTCGACGTGTCGATTGACTCCATTCTCACGCCCATACCTGGACATGCACGAAACATATGTCACTTTTGAATGAGTACACCGTAACTCCCCGCATCGGAATCTTAGATGGGTGTTGTCGCGTACTTCGACAAGCGGACCCACATTGATGCGACTATAAAGTCTCTTTTACTGGCCGGGCACCCCATCGTCTTTTATCGCCAGCTCCCGTACGTTCTCCAGCCAGCGCCAATAATATGTCGGAGTTACGCCGACGAAATATCGCAGACTCCATATCTGCTTCAAACAGGACCCAAGCTAACAGTGATGCGACCCAAAGCAGCTTCCCAAGCGCTTCCGTCCCTTTCAAGAGAGTCTTCATCGTCTCGTCTCTTGCAATCTCTGCATTTTTCTGGTTTTACACACGGGTACCACCAGCTTCTGTCAACTACTACGCCATTTGCTCGCGCTCTAGTGCGAGGGTGTATACTGTCGATGATGTCAATCCCACTGTTCAGTGTTTGGTCATTCAAGATGAGTTCATCGTCGATACTGGTTCTCTAGGTGTTCTATAGCGCAGTGATTCTGACATATCTGGACAAACTGATGCTATACTAGATGACATCTCGGCTCGTTGGTATGCTACCAATCCTTCTGGATTGACACTTCAAATTCGATACATCGATGACGAGTCGATCGTGGTGCCAGGATTGAGTGGTCAGTCTAGTGCCACCTGAAACAACACTCAACGTAAAAATGCTGTGTAGACTCTCATGCACACATACTAGAGTATGGTGCTTGTCAACAACTTCCTTTGGAACGTGGCAAGTCCATCAATGGTGAGTATTTATTGTCAAGGGGTGGTCCCATTAACCCTTTTTCTCCACAGAAACTGTTGCACTCGTCAGGGACCATATCATGGAACATCTAGATGTCTACCACAATGCATCCAAATTTATAGAAGGTTGGGGATGGGACCACACTTCCTGGCCGGGAGTGGAGTGGCCTACTGCGGTATGTATCATTCGTTGTCCTTGTTGTCCTTGTTTGTAAGTGCTACGTCCCCGCGATCGCAAAGGATGCTCTCGATGAGGATCCGGTCATCCGTGGGCGGCCGGTAGTGCTCCAAAGCAAGGATGGTCATGCATTGTGGATATCCAAGGTGGTGCTTCAAAAGAGTGGTCCTTTACCAAGAGATGTTCAAGGAGGTGTCGTGGTTCGCGATGAACTTGGAAATCCCACTGGTTCGTCGGATCCGCTAACACTTTCGTGATGCCTAGTCTCACACTTTGCAAGGTGTATTGCTAGACAACGCACAGCAGTTAGTGAAGAGACCAATCCCGACAGAAGACGACCTTCGCACACGTTTCGCGATAACTGCAAAGGACGCCTTGTCTTTGGGTTTGACGTCTATACATGACGCTGGTTTACGACCTGTGTCAGTCGAACTTTTCGAGAGGTAAGATTACACTATGCTCTAACAGCCGGAGGCTCAACCTCGCAATTAAAAGACAGGCAGCTGAAGGTTTACTTCCCGTAAGTGTGAGATCAACTTTCCCTTCATCTTTTCGTCACTTTCCATCCAGATCCGGATCTACGGAATGCGTCACTTTGACGAGGTCGACCCCTACTGGGGAAATATTTCGAAACCTATCATTAATGCGGGGAACGGCCGATTGAACGCTAGAAGCGTTAAAATCTTCGCGGATGGTAAGAAGGCAAATTTATGTATCAAATACATCTGTTTATGTCACTTGATTGTGTAGGTGCTTTGAGGTCTGGTGGGGCAGCAGTAAGTACCAGGAACGTTTACTGGGTATTTCTCACCGAAGGTTAAACGCTAGCTATATGAACCTTATCATGACAATCCTGGAACGAAGGGATTTATGCGTTTAGATGAGGACGTATTGCGTGAAGTCGTCCCTCGTTTTTTGAAAGACGGGTGGCAAGTTGTGAGTCTCTTCCTAAACTTGGTGTGTCTACCTCACGATATCTTCATCCGTATCACCAGAATGTTCATGCTATAGGCGACTATGCCAATAGTGTAGTCTTGGATGCCTTCGAGGCTGCTCTCAGGGATGTCAATGTCACAGCGCTGAGACCTCGTCTCGAGCATGCTCAGATACTAAGAGAGCAGGACATGATTCGTGTAGGCAGGCTAGGTGGTGCGTCAGCATTGTCTCGATTCTAGATTAGAGCACCGTTTAAAAAGCTTTTCTGCGTCACAGTAATCGCAAGCGTGCAACCTACTCATGCGTGCGTCACGTCCTGCTTTCCCCACTTCCTATAACATGCATTTGCTCATCTGTTGTGCAGCGTCAGTGATATGTGGTATGCCGAGGACCGTCTCGTGCGTATAAAGCGCGGATGTTGTTAATCCTTCTTATTGACTGTATCTACCACAGGGACCGGAGCGAGTGAGAGGTTTATATGCCTTCCGCTCCCTTCTAAATCATGGTGCCCGGCTTACTCTCGGCTCCGACTTTCCAGTGGAAGACATGAACCCGCTCTCTGGTTTCTATGCAGCTATAACGAGGTTATCTCCTGACGGTACTTCTCCCAAAGGGCCCTCCGGTTGGTGAGTGATCGCACCAAATGGGAAATGCGCATACATAGAACTAATCGACGCTTAGGTTCCCCGAGCAATGTCTGAATCGTATGCAAGCTTTACGGGGTGTGTGCTTGTGGTATCTCTTTACCCACAACTATGGCAACTCACGGCTGGAGTTAATAGGTATGACCATCGAGCCCGCATATGCTTCATTCGCGGAGGACACACTCGGATCGATCACCCCCGGGAAGCTCGCAGACTTTGTCGTTCTCTCCCAAGATATCATGACAGTTTCGGCGGACCAAATCCTTAAAACGCGAGTACAGGCGACTTTCATCGACGGGGAACTCGTGTATGGCAGTCTGTGAGGACAGGTCTTACGTTTATTTGCAGGCGATTATTGTATCGCCAGAAAATGGGATCCACTGGCTGCGATCATGATTGCTTATGACAATTGGAGAGCGAGTCGTGCTTGTGATGGCATCAGTACTTGCCCCCTACTATGCTTCAATATTTACCTTGAATTCTTTTTGATTCTTTGTGTGATTCTGAGCAACAACTTCGGCAGTGGCCGCGTTTAGTGCCACAGACGCGTCAAAATCATTTTGACGCGTCCTTGGTTCTGACGCGTATCTTTCGTTCCACGACTTCAATGCCCTCGTTTCAGTCTCTCGTCGTCGGGGAGAAGAGAAAGCAGCCAGAGGATCAAGCCAGTCGGAAGAGACTCGCACTCGAGAGTCCCAATGGTCGCATCGCAGTTGAGCGTGCTGGTGGGGGCTTCAAGGAAGAGTACTGGATGATACAGTGGTATGTTCATTTCCGACATCATTAACAATGGTTCATACACGTCTGCCTGATGATGGCCCTGATCCCATGGTTAACAGGCGGATGCCTCAATACAAGAAACACAAGACTTGGGATGGTGACGCAGTGCTCGTGTTGAATGGTGCAAAAGGGACCATGTACGATCTAGAAGGCAAATTGTACGTGCCCTCTTTTTATTACAGAACGTGACTGAATGTGCCCCTCGCAGCATTGGCGCCGGCTCTCTGAACGCCCCTGGAGCAGAGGAAGGCGGAGAGTATGTATTCGGTGGAAAAGAGGTTGGAATCGATCACTCAATTTCAAGGGCGGACTATTTGTCTGGGAAATGTTTCGGTCGTGGCTCCAAGGTGACTTCAAGCGCCACCACCCCTTCTACGCCAACTATCCAGAAGCAGTTTGTTCCGCTGAAGCCTTCGAATCTTGCCACTCCTTATAAGACACCCACGAGGAATGTTGTAGACCTGCAGCCTGTCAATTTACTCTCCGGTCCGTCCAATACAACCGCACAGGAGCCCCGAGGATCAAAGTCATACTGGACGGCAAATTGGTACGCATGTAACATATTTAGATGATCACATCGGTAACAGCGATCTAGGCGCCGACCTCAAGCCAGAAAACATAAGACATGGGATGGCGATGCATTTGTCCAGCAGATTGGAAATCAATTAACTGTGATTTCTGACAAGGGTAAAATGTTCGAACCTTACTTCCCACTGTTTCCGAGTCCCGCACTGAGGGCATGCCCGGAATCACAGAATCGGACGTAAAGATTGGGATGGTCTCCCGCTCCAGAATGGATATCGATTCTACGCCGGAAAAAAGGAAATCTCGCTAGATTCACCCGTCTCATCTTCGCAGTTTCCATCAATTACAGGTGTCGAAGAGGAAACAGGTGATACTGAAGTTGTTAGTTGGAACGGATCGCCACCAACCGCTATAGTTACCCTACAACAAGATAGTTTGTCGAAGAAGGAAAACATTCCCCAGGTGACAGTTCCCAAAAACTTTGTTCCGCCTGCCTCCTTCTACGGCCAACTTCCTAAGAAGCGGTTAAACGGTCCCTTGTGAGCATTCTGCATTGTTGAAACAACATTTGTTAACCCTGATCTTAGGCACGATCCGGACGCCGACGGCGCGGTGGTCATGAAGGCGCCGACTAAAGAGCACGCAGAGAAAATCAACAAAAAGTACCACGATCCACTTAATGCTTTTATCAGAACTAACACATAAGCACTAGAAGCGTGCCTATCATTCCGGTTGTCCTTGACCCTATCGTTACAAAGCATTTACGACCTCACCAGATTGAAGGTCTGTTTTCTTTCGGACAATGAGATAATATTGATTTTGATTTTTAGGTATCTGCTTCTTGTACGAGTGTGTCATGGGTTTACGGAAGCACGAGGGTCAGGGTTGCATCCTTGCAGATGAGATGTTGGTTGTGTTCCATTGTGGCTCTTGAAAAATGTTGACTTTGGTGATTTTCAGGGGTCTCGGGAAGACGTTGCAGGCATGTACCGTGTCGTTTTTAGCTCTTCGTGACTGATTAGAGATAGACCATTGCACTAGTTTGGACGCTCCTCAGTAAGGCAGTATCTGCATCATTTCCAGGTATCTGACAATGGCGCAGAACAAAACCCTTATGGCGGTGGAGTGGGTGTCATTGGAAAGGCATTGATTGTTTGCCCGGTGTCACTCATTAACGTGAGCTTGGGCAATAGAAGCTGATAGCACATACTTAGCCCAGTTCCAGAATTGGCGCGCCGAGTTCCGCAAGTGGTGAGTCTGAGGGAGGCAAGGCTGCTCCTAAGCGACTACCTTTGCAATCTAGGTTGGGTCGTGACCGCATTGGTGTTTTGGCCGGGGACAAAGATAAATCCCAAATCAAGCAATTCTTGAACTCGTACGCAAAATATGCCCTGAGGATTCCTTGGATTCTCATGGGGTCATTTCTAGACGAGTTCATCAGGTCCTCGTAATCGGTTACGAGAAATTGAGGAGTGTCATGTGAGTGGCGAGTTACTGAACGGATGCTCATGTGGTAAACACTTCAGTAGAAATGACCTCGCATATTGCAAGTGAGTGAAGATCTCGCTTTCCTGCAGAGATATCTGAAGTTTCGACGATCAGTCCTCCGATCGGCCTAATAGTTTGCGATGAAGGTTTGTGAGATTACTACTTGCACGCTCTTTTTTTCAATCTGAGACCCGGCAGGACATAGGTTAAAGTCTGCGAATAATAAGACATCTACGATGTTCAAGGCGCTTCGTACGCCTAGGAGAATAATCCTCTCCGGGACGCCTATCCAGAATGACTTGAGTGAGTTTCATGCGATGGTAGGTTTCTTCTCGTAAGGCACTTGTTTTTATACACAGACGTGTTTTATAGGCCGACTTTTGTAACCCTGGTCTACTTGGTAGCTATTGCACTTTTGCCCACACTGCGGGTCGATTAACCTTAACCCAGATGACTACAATACATTTCGACGGGTGTACGAGGTTCCCATTCTGAAGAGCAGGGCGCCTGATCGTACTGCGAAGGAACTCGAGATCGGAGAAGCGCGGTCGGCTCAGGTATGTTCACTGTAGTGTATTCTTCCGATCGGTTTCACGTGATGTCACTAGTTGTCCGCCATCGCAAAGAGTTTCGTGCTGCGACGTGAGGCAACAATTTTGAAAAACTATTTGCCACCCAAATGTTAGTCCCCCATGATCTCGCATTACGTTGTATTGAATAGCACCGCAGATGAATATGTCGTGTTTGTGACTCCATCGAAGTTGCAGCTCTCCATGTTTGCCACAATCCTCAGCCCGGAGAAGTTGGACACCTTAATCGAGGGGTCGACTGCCGAGTCTCTTGCTCTTATAGGAATGCTGACAAAAGTCAGCAATAGCCCGGTCCTACTAAAAGCTCAGCTTGATAAAGCCAGAATGTCCAAAGGGGAGCACAGGATACGTCCCGGCATCACGGAAGCGGTGAAACTTCTTCCAGAGCGAGCTCAGATTGAAGACTTTTCTCTAAGCGGTATGTGTATCTCGACTTGCACGGTACGGGATGATGACGCGAATCGAAGGCAAACTGACCGCGCTGGCAAGCCTTCTTAAAACACTTCGACAGGTACGCCAGATTGATTGATGTATGTTTATCTGGAAGCTAAGCAATAAGCAGCACACGGAAGAGAAATGTATTTTGGTGTCTCACTATACATCTACCCTCAACATTCTCGAAGCTTTCTGCAAGAAGCAATCCTATACCTACTTACGCTTAGACGGGTGCGCACAAAGAAAGTCCTGGCTGAGACCTCATGACACGTGATTCTAGACAAACACCGGCCGCGAAAAGACAAGAATATGTCAATGCCTTCAACAAATCTTCTCAACACAGCCATTGTCTGTTTCCTTTGCCACAAGCAATAACACCTCCTGACACGATCCACAGTCTTGTTCTTGCTGAGTTCCAAGGCGGGTGGTGTTGGACTTAATCTTATCGGTGCCTCACGCCTGTGCCTCATTGACTCTGATTGGAATCCTAGGTGTGTTGCCTCTCTTGAACTTTTCGAGCATCTCTCATTCTTGCTTTTAGCCATGACCTACAATCAATGGCACGCATACATCGGTCTGTTGGTTCGAGCCTTGCTCTTTGTTCGATCTCATTCTATAATACAGCGATGGCCAAAAACGCCCAGTTTTCATATACCGATTCTTGACGGCTGGAACCATTGATGGCGAGTATACTCGATGTTCCCTCGCTGGCGTCTCACAGTTTATTGTGCAGAGAAAATTTACCAACGACAGGTCACCAAGATCGGGTTGAGCAATTGTTAGTCGCGTCATCCATCTGATCGGGTGTTTACTGATTTTGTCCCTCTAGCCCTCATGGGAAACGTAAGCCAACTACTACCCTTGACCTTCTGGCATACTAAATCTTCACTCAGGGGACTGCCGGATCCAAAGCAGATTCATTCACCCGGAGAGATGTAGGTTACTCTGTTATCAAACTGAACGACAATTTCAATTTCAATTTTAGCTTCGTGACATCTTCCGCATTCAACCCGACACACCTTGCAACACACACGACCTCTTGGGTTGTGAATGTGGTGGTCGGGGACTGTCAGATGCTCACAGTATAGATACGAGTATCAGACCGGAGGAAGTAGGTGTTGAGGGGGATGACGACTGTTCTGAACAAGGATTTATCAACGCATCTCAGCTTGACCCAGTTCAACTTGACAAGGCCGAGAAGGCGGTGATTAAGTTCCATTGTCACTGATGGAAAAACTCGTATTGACCTAACCCTCAGGAACTTCAAAAGAAGAGCGTCGAGCTCGCAGCGCTTGGGGAGTGGGCTCACATCAATTGCCTGCGACACCACACTCAAAACGACGTTCACGACGATATCTTGCGACGACTCCTTTACTTCGCGGATGACGACGACATGGACCAGGTCGAGCAAGCTAAGCCACGATCTAGAGTGGAATCATTATTGGCCTCTGTTGACCTCGAGAACATTGTGGCAATGGATGAGAAGCAACCCTTACTGTCCGTACGGGATGTCCCAGGGGGAACCGTCTCCTTTTTGTTTGAAAAGATCTCGACGACTAGTCTGGACGAGGTGGGCGACAGGGCCGGTCAGATAGCTTGAAGCAATGGTTCTTTACTTTCAGTTCACGTTTGTCAAAATCATTAGAACGTATAGTACCATTGCTTCAACTAGCTTCATAGGTATTACATGGATGGTTTATACACATTGTTAATTCGATCAACATCATATGTGTGTACTTCGTCAACTGCGCAGCAGCGCGAAGACATGCGGACGCAGTGGTTTGACGAGGGCCAGGTCTTTGTCAACTGCAGTAATTTTTACCAGGAGCACCTTTATCTCGTCCTCCCTGAGTCCATATTCGCGAAGCTTTTGGGCCCTGACTTTGATAGAATCAAAGCGAGGGTGAAAGCCCACGAAATCCAGTAACTTCTGGAACAACTCCGCTACCCAACTAACCCTCTCTTGCATGAAACCTACTCCATAACCATAGGCAATTAGAAGGTCATGGACCGCCTGCCTAGAGGCATGATATCGGTCACCGAACTCTCGCTTTGCAGTGATGCAAGCGTGACCGACAATGTGGATGCCGCACTCTGTGAAGTGAGAATGGTTGTATAGCCACCAATCTTCCATGTTTTCTTCATGCTCGAGGTGAGTGATGACGAGGGCAACGGGAACTTTCTTGTGGCAGAGGAAGTCGTGGAAAAGCAGGTAATTTTGTTGCGTATTGGCGGTGATCCTACCCCTTCGTATACAGAACACCAGCAAGTTAATGCCCCCGGTGTCGGACAAGTACTTGACAAGACGATATGCCTTGCTGATGGCGCCGATTAAGCAATCGGAGTCCCTGAGCGACTGGGGTTCGTTCAAGCCGACAGTGTCGAATATGCGAAAATCTCGTCCTTGGACTGTGACGTCGTAAGGTCTAGCGTCCAAGGTGCAGCTTGAGGCACCAGATGATGTCTTTGCTACATCGTGATCTGAACCCAGGATGAGGTTGACAAGTGAACTTTTTCCAGCTCCCATTTCTCCGAAGAGCACAACGTTGGATCGGCGCTGAATCGGTCGAGGCTCGCTTGTCAACAGTATGGGTAGAGTCTGAGATATGACACAAAAGTACATTCAGTCTCGGTCGCCACAGAATTGAAGACGGACCCTGACCTTACTCTCCTTTAACAGTGGGTCTCCTTCATCCCCAATGTACACGCCCGCAAGGGGGGTAGTGGCGCGCCTCGGCATGGTCGTTTCTAGCGAAACACAAGGTCCAACGCGGACGGGATATCAAAAATGGTCCTGGAAGGCAAGGGCAAGAGGAGGGCTACAGGCTACAGCGGGATGGGGAAATGAATTAGACGTCCAATCTGGATGTTATGTCTGGCTTGGTCACGAAGATGATGCGGTAGGGCATTTTTGCAGTGCTGCTCATATCGATCGATCTGACTACATCATCACTTGTGGATTACGGGGAAATGGCCACCTCTCCCGCAGCGCCTCATTGATGAGGGGAGGTGGGGAAGCGCCGAGTACCGATTTGTGGCACAAATTTACGCAAGGGCCCCAAGACCAGTATCTTAATTAGACAGACATGCGCTCAGTTCATGGGCGTGACTTCTTCGGATATCGCATTGTCTTGTTGGATAAACCATGCACGGAGACGGAGGTGTATGGTGTGAGGATAGTGAATACGGCAACCAAGGCTGGAGACGGTACGCATAACATACATAGGATTACTGAATAGTACATCGTGATACCTTCCGCGGACTTCTCTCCCAACCACCTTGCTCTACCCTGCGAACCACGACCTCTGCATCATCATCACTCATCCCACAACGTGACACCAACATGCGTACCATTTGCTTCCTGCTGTGGACGTGCTGAGCATAGACAAATTGTCTGAGATATATTGAGAAGTTGGTGAACCAAGTTCGAGTTTCGACAATGTAAGCGTGTTGCGTAGCACACTTGACAAGAAGGTCCGAGATTGTTGTCTTGGACTCTTCATATTTGTCTGCATACATGTTGCCATAACCCGGAGTACAGGTGACGCACGCATGTGCTATGACATTGATGCCGAATCTGGTGAACTCGTTTGAGTTCCGTTGCCACCATCGTTCCATCGGTGTCTCGGACTCCAAGTTTGTGATGACGAGTGCGACGGGTACCAGGCGACGGCAGAGGAATTCGTAGAATAGCCTGTAGTTATGTTGGGTAGTCGCGGTGATCCTGCCGCCCCGAACGCAGAACACGAGCAGGTGAACGCCACCGGCATCGTTCAAGGCGGTTATCAGCCGGTGAGCCTTCTCGATTGCGGCGAGATATTGCTCAGCTCCTAGTTGAGGCTCGTTTAAGCCGACGGTATCATAAATACGAAGATGATATTCCCCGATATCGGTTTCGTATAGGGTGGAATCCAGGGTACACCCGTCGGTACCATATGATGTCGCAGCGACTTTCTGGTCCATGATGAGGTTAACGAGCGAGCTTTTTCCTGAACCAGTTTCTCCGAATATGACAATATTTTGAGCGACATCGCGTGAAGGCATGGAGTGCTGTGCGTAAGTTCGTTAGTTTGGAAATCCCTACTCCGAGCTTGCAAATACCTGGGTCCTGTTTGCGAGGATACTAGTTGGAATTTACTATCGAGCACTTTGGATCAATTCTCCCGGAGAACTTTGTAAGGCATTGCCTCCGCTGCCCAGTATGAATTACCGATCAGCATGAGTACTCCTCGTGTGTGATACTGGACAGGCCCAGGGTCAAGGGATTGGAGCGATGTTGATGATATGGGCGCGCAGAAGCCAGGATGCGTGCATCGAGTTGCTGCGTTCATTTTTCGAGTCGTGTTTCAGACTGTCAGCTGCATTCATGATGCTACGGCTCATGTCCAAGCCCTTAGCCGCGCGACGCCCATCATTGAATTTGGAACATGCACATGTCAATGCTTCTGAGACGGCACAGTCACGTAAATGGATGTCGCATTCGCCATGTGTTGGCCTCGTTCAAGTTGGACCGTACTGGCTTGAGAATCATTGGCACCCGGCGGACACGCACGCAGATCCCAGAATCACAACAACTTTGCTACCGCCAGCCTCTAGGTGGCCTCAGACTGGAACATGAACGGGCTTGGCGAACAGAGTATTCCTGCTCCGAATAATGAGGCATCCCTGCCAGTAAGTGGTCAGATGTAGTACAGTTCTCGACAACCGTGTTGTTTATTCACCAACATCCAAGGGCGCCGCCACCCAACTGCATGATCAACATGCCAATTCGGAACGACAAGAACCACAGGTTGTAGCCGTTAGGCTCCATAACTTGTCGGCCGTTGACATATTACAGGACAATCGACGGCGCCTTGACAAGTTAACCATCGCCACCTCTATCTGTGCCCCCGAATCCTCGAGTTCTTGGGCGCAGAGCCCCTGCGAGTCAAATTTTCCCCCATTCTCTGCTCTCATGCACGACCCAGATGTAAGTGCTATATACCTCGATGTCGGTTGACTTGTCGCTGACAAAAACAAAGCGCGCGCTGCCTCGAGCTCGGAATGTCATCGTGTTTGGCGAAAGCGGCGTTGGAAAGTCGTCAGTCATCAACATGATTGCAGGAAAGCATATCACCCAGACTTCAAGTGACGCTGTCGGGTGCACGTTTCGATATCAATGCTACCAGGTCCTTCTTGACGGCCTCAATGTGAATCTCTGGGATACCGTCGGCCTGGACGAAGGCACTGAAGGGACCGTGCCGGCCAGACAAGCCGAGAACAGTCTCAAGGCTGTCCTCCGCCAAATAACTCGATGGAACGGTATCGACCTACTTCTGTACTGCGTTCGCGGCACCAGGGTCAGGCAAGCGCTGCTCCGGAACTACAATATCTTCTACGCCGCAATATGTCGCAAGCAAGTCCCAGTGGCTTTGGTTGTTACCGGGCTAGAGAACTATGAAGGAGACATGGAGGCATGGTGGATTGAACATGAAAAAGATTTGATCAAACATGGCATGCGCTTCGATGCCCATGCATGCGTCACCACGATACAGACTGACCACCCCGCCATCCAAAACCGGCTGGAGCAGTCTCGGGATGTGCTTCGCAATCTCGTGCAAGCAAAGTTTGGCGCCACAACCTGGAGAGTGGATGAAGACTCGTTAATGTCCGCTTCCTTGCCTGATGCCCGTGCTCTACTCCGGACAGAAGAGAAAAGGGTGACACCTCTAATCGTGATATGCGATGCTACAGAGCAGGCAGATTGGGCCCACCTCTTCCCAACCGTGGCAAGATCTCGAGCAACCTTCATCAGCGATCGACAATATAAATGTCTCTACGTCGATGTCCAGCAGGTACTTCGTGGAGATTCTAAGCTTTGCGCTCAGACAGTGCAGCGGCCTGATCTTCTCATCTTTTACGCTGATGCAGATTCTGAACCAGGCTGGACGTGGAACGCTCTTGAGCAGTTCTACGTATCGTTTGGTGGAAAGATGTCTCCGATTATCATCGTTTTCGGAGGACTCGATAATCATGATGCTGCGGCTAAGATGTGGACATTTTTATCGTCCTCACACGGTGGAGAAATAGTCGCCAACCCGACCTACTATCCCGGTCCTGATAGTCCGAGGGAGATGGTGGAAAGAGCCGACGAAGTCCTGGCCGCCCTCGTCCAGAAGAAGTGTCCGATAAAATTCGAGGAAAAGTTAACGAGGTTTCAAAAGTTCTGTAGCAGGTTTTTCTTCGCTGAACGTATCTAGTACTTGGACCTTTGGTAGACATAGGTAGTAAGACAGCTCTTGGATAATTTTTCCATTATTGTCTATGCAGTCCAAAATGCACCAAACCGACATCGTTCCCTTCCAGCCATGTCAGTAGTCAAATAATTTAGGTTTAGTATAGATTTGAGTACCGTAATCTGAACGTCGAGTTTTCCAGGTCAGTGTCGGTGGAATACAAAGTTTACTCGGGAGATCGAGCTCAGTGATCAGGGAGAAAATTGAGTCACACATAGTACAACGTTTATGAGAATGTCAAGACTAGGGACCGTGACTGATAACCTGCCACGATTCAGAGGACTTAGACTGTAACGTTACCTCGAAGGGCCCCGCCCCTGGCTTCTTTTTGGTGTCGTGTCTTGCTTGGACCTACTGCCAGGGGTTGGTTTCCATTTCTTGTTCGTCCTTGGCCGCCCGTCGTCCAACCCCAGATCTCGCGCGGGCTCAATCGCCGGGGCATTGTCTCTTTCCACCTTCTCGTTCGCGACCTTACTCTTATCCTTCCCCTCCGCTGCATCGTTACGAGGCGCAGCGACACTGACGTGCTGGTTAGGCAGGGCATCGAAATTCGCCGCGTTCTTCTTCACAGGCTCATTGTCGTCCTTCCCAACTACTGGGTTAGACCCGCTTTTGCCTTCCTTGTCCCCCACCTGCTCGTCCTGGTCCTTCGTGTTGCCTCTCCCAATCATCTCTGCAATCTTCTGCTGGTTAGGCAGGGCATCGGAATTCGACGCCTTCACAAGCTCATTGTCGTCCTTCCCAACTACTGGGTTGGGCCCGCCTTCGTTCCCCACCTGCTCGCCCTGGTTCCGGTCATTCGTCTCCGTATCGCCTTTCTCCATCATCTCTGCGATCTTCTGCTGGTCAGGCAGGGCACCGGAATTCGCCACCACAGGCTCGCGGTGGTTCCCGTCATTCGTCTCCGTATCGCCTTTCTCCATCTTTGGGATCTGCTGCTGGTCAAGCAGGGCACCGGAATTCGCCGCTACAGGCTCGCGGTGGTTCCCGTCATTCGTCTCCGTATCGCCTTTCTCCATCATCATCTCTGCGATCTGCTGCTGGTCAGGCAGGGCACCGGAATTCGCCGCCACAGGCTCGCGCTGATTCCCGTCATTCGTTTCCGTCTGGCCTTTCTCCATCATCGTCTTTGGGGTCTGCTGCTGGTCAAGTAGGACGCCGGAATTCCCCGCCACAGGCTCGCGCTGGTTCCCGTCATTCGTTTCCGTCTGGCCTTTCTCCATCATCGTCTTTGGGATCTGCTGCTGGTCAAGTAGGACACCGGAATTCCCCGCCACAGGCTCGCGCTGGTTCCCGTCATTCGTTTCCGTATGGCCTTTCTCCATCATCGTCTTTGGGATCTGCTGCTGGTCAAGTAGGACACCGGAATTCCCCGCCACAGGCTCGCGCTGGTTCCCGTCATTCGTCTCCGTATCGCCTTTCTCCATCATCTCTGCAATCTTCCTTGCGGTCTCCGGGTCCAGTTTACAACGATTCGTCAATACCCGCATAACATCCCTCCTTTTCGGGTTCCTCTGCTTCTCGATGAAACTCCTCATCCCTTTCCCAAGCTTCGCGAACCAAGTGTGTGGTTCCGGCAAGAAAGCCTCGTTTTTGAGAGCGCAGGTTTTCAGAAGCTCACGTATACTCTTTTGCGACTCCATATACTTGAGATCTTCTCCGGGAGCTTCATCCTGGACTGCGGTAATGCATGCATGGCCATCGCTCTTGATACCGTAGTGCTCTATATGGGTCTTGTTTCTCTTCCACCAGTCCTCCATTTCTACTTCCCTCTCGAGGCCGGTGAAGACGAGTGCTATGGGTACCTTTGTATTGCAGAGACACTCGCAGAACAATCGGTAGTTGCTCTGCGTAGTCGCCGTTATTCTACCTCCGCGCATGCAGAATAGCAGAAGGTGGATGCCGCCAGCAGCACCGAGCTTCACGATGAGTTCATACGCCCTTTCAATAGCCTTCAGGTAGCCGTTGACTCCCATCTGGGGTTCCTCGAGACCAATGGTGTCGAATATGGAAAAACTCATGTCATCGAAGGGGATGTCGTAGCGAGTGGATTGCATAGTGCAACCATTAACGTCCGACGAGACTTTTGCAACCTCTTTTCGAGCAATAAGGTTGATGACGGAACTTTTTCCGACACCAGTTTCGCCGAAAAGTACGACGTTGACGGTGCGAGGCTGCGTCGAGGGTGATGGGTCCCCGGGAGACGATGTATGTCCTGCGCGAAGCACTCGTGAGTTCTACTCGACGACGGTCGTTCGCTCGAACATTACCAGCTTCATGATCATTTTTGGGTTCGGCGCTCCCAGTTGCAAGCAGGTTTGCGGTGGGGGAATGGGAAATGGTTTTGAAAGGATAGGCCCGCCCCACGGAAAACTGTGACCCGTCCCCTTGGGTCGCCACGGATCCCGCCTGACGGTTTGACAAGGGAATCGGAAATATAGACTTAACCTAGAACGAAAGGAACTCAGTTGGCGAACATCAACGGCGGTGACGGCAATATTCATGGGAATGGGAGTAGTACCTTGGAGATAAACGAATCTGAGGTCATCGTCAAAGACAGAGTGAGAGAACCCCGACTTCTGCAGAAGGACTTGGGTGATGGAGGGTTAGAGGTTGGACCGCAAAGCATCCAGCGCTGGCAGCCTCATGGCAAACCATGCGGCTTGGTGGCATACTGATTGACGAGTCCGTTCATCGGGCTGGACTCAAACACATCATATCAACAGGGTCAAACCGCAAAGCATTCCCTCGGGATGTTTGTTGTTCATGGACACTTGTACTTGCCCTTGTCCTCGGGATGACAAAACTTGAGACCTGTATCTTTATTATGTATGTTGGAATCAGTGCATGGTAGATTGGATAAAGTCTACCTCATGTATTGCAGCGTGTCACTCAACGAAGCATCGGAGCTTGATGACTCTGCTGGCAGATTAACGCCTCGTGGGGCAAGCAAGGCCAGCAACCCAACTTTGGTACTGTAACAGTGTTGTTTGTCATGCCCAGGCGAAATTGATTTTCCTCCCAGCGCCGAAATAGGAAAATCTTGGTGACCGTCGCTATCGGATACCCCTGTGCGTCTAAGTTCGTCACGATGTCACTCCGGCGGCGATACGACTCAGATCAGTACTAGTGCCACGTATTTTCATCAACATCATGATGCGGCACTGTCAACCCATATTTACGCTTTTTCTCACCAACGTGTTAGGACTAAAATATTCGAGTGTTGAAGGGCATGGGCTTAACGCTAAGCCGCCCATAGGACTTTGGCTTCCAACCAATCAACGGACGTCACCTGGGTTAGTGCCTCGGATTTCCTCTCGCTAGTCTAAAGACGTTTCAAGCTCAGGGAACCCTAATGATCCTGATGTCACCAATGGTCCGCAATTACTTTCACTCGAGTGCAGTCTCTTGACGTAACCTCTCTAGGAAGAATCGGACCCTGTGCACAACGTGATCGTCTTTGGCGAGAGTGGTGTAGGAAAGAGTTCCATCGTCAATCTTGTCGTCGGCTCCCAGGTCGCAAAGACCTCTCCAGATGCAGACTCATGCACCACACGCACACAACCATACGATGTGATCATTAATGGGAAGAAATACAAGTTATGGGACACGACCGGTCTCGACGGAGGTACCTTTGGACTTTTACGTGCTGCCATCGCAGAAAGGAACTTGAAAAAGTTTATCCGAAATCTCCTCAAAAAGAACGAACCGTCTCTTTTGATCTACTGCGTTCGCGCCTCCAGAGCCACACGGGCGCTGGTCCGTCATTACCAATCAGTACGCTCTGCGACTCACGAATGTCCCGTCCCAATGGTCATCATCGTAACCGGACTGGAGAACTCGCGTGGAGATATGGAGAATTGGTGGCACAGAAATGCCTCTGAGCTTTCAAATCATGGAATGGAATTTGTTGACCACGCATGCATTACCTCCATTGATGACGATCCCCGCGACCCTATACTCGCTCGCACACGTCGAACTTCTTCACAGGTCGCCGTCCGGAACTTGATATCCAGGAATTGTATTCGTCGCGAACAGTGCGAGAATACCCCACAGCTCCCTGATGAAAGGCAAGATGATCTGAGAGGATGGACTTGGGTTGTCTGGACGTATCTTGTATCAACTTTACTTCCCAGTTAAAGGCGGTAACTTTATTGTCGAATACTTGGACACGTCGGTTGACTCTGAGTCTTAGTGTGTCTTAATGTAATTGCTCATACCCAACTTGAAGTTGCTTCAGCCGGATTCAGGTGTAAGCGACCCGACCGCCGCGCGTAGCTGTTACAGTGTACTCCCTCATAACACATACCCCTTCTGGCGGTTCTAGTGGCTGAAGCATCAACCCAATGTGGTATGTCGTGTTGGGAGGATATGTAGTTCTAAAGTCATGCTACAAATTATTCACTGAGGTTGTGGAGTAAAATTCAATTGGAAGCACTAGAGGTCTCCGAAGGGGTATGTGTTATGAGGGGTACACTGTACACCAAAAGGTAGAATACCAAATGGTTATTCGGTTCCACGGACGGTACATGTACTAGTCACGGAACCTAGGTAAGCCAGCGTGCTTACACCAGGATGATCAATATCATTGCATCGAGTAATGATTCCGCGGGCCACTGGCACGGCGTCTACAAAGAATGCATAAACCAATCCGGGTAGATCTATCCCGCTTAAGTATCTATCACCCGGGTTACCTATCATGAAGTCGCCAGGCGCCAGTTCCACGGGCCTCGCGAGGACAGCCTCAAGTCCGTATCTGCGAAAATAAAATGGGAATCTGGCGCTGCAATTTGCAGAAATGTCCACTTGCATTGGCTAATCAGAGATGTTACGGGCGTCTACTTGCTAGCCCCAAGTGATCTTGTTGGATTAGCTAATACGATTAGCTAATGTACAAGCCACATCCGGCCTAACAAGCCGAATACAAAAGTGCAGTCTCCTATAGCAGAGACTGTACAGTTTATAAATCAATTCAGTACGAATAGTATA
>JBBPQL010000108.1:0-57291 GCA_038092515.1 Boletus subparvulus
ATGAATTCAGTGTATGAACCGACCTTTGGGGACAGCTAAGTTTTGACATGTCAGGTTGAGAGCCGACAGTGACGTACCGGCATAAGATAGAGCGTCACTTTCTTCAGGTTGTCAAATACCAAGCGACCCATTTCAATGGCCACAGGGATGGATGCAAAGTCATTGTTGAGTAAGATGAGTGCAGCTTATCATCATCGTTTGGGTTAACTAGGGGACAACGATGGAGAGGTCAAACAAGACTCACCAGCTTCCTTTGCAACATCGCTTCCGCTTCCCATGGCGACACCGATGTCAGAGGCCTTGAGCGCCGGCGCATCGTTGACACCGTCACCGGTGACTGCGACGGTATTGTCCCCGCGAGATTTGATGTTTTCCACGATTGACATTTTCTGGTCAGGGGTCGTGCGTGCGAATACAATTTCGGTGTAAGATCCGACAATCACGTTCCAGTCGGCAGGGGTAAGGGTAGCAACATCTGCTCCGGTTAGAACGAGTGTGCGGATAGGGTCATCATCGGAGGGCTTGATCAAGGACGGGCGAATTTCCTCTGGATATGTCGCCGCACGAACGTCGTCGATGGTATCAATAAGTTGTTGCGTGACAATACCGACCTAGACGAGTATTGCGTCAGTAAGGACACCGCAAGCATAGGCAACATTGCGGCGGCCTACCTGACGAGCGATTGCCAGAGCGGTCAATTTGAAATCACCGGTGACCATAAATACCCGGACACCGGCTTTCCGAATGATGTTAATAGCCACGGGCACATCGGACCGGGGAGGATCACGTATGCCGACCAGTCCGACCAATGTCAGGTCTTGCATCTCACTGTACATGACTTGTTCCAAATCACTCGGGGGCAGGTCGCCCTTGAACACTTCGAGCGGTTTGCGGCATCTATGCTCTTCTTGAGCGAACACGCCTGCACGCGAAACAATGAACTTACAATGCAAGGACACGTTGGCCTTCGTTCGACCATTCGCTCTGGAGCACGGCGAGTTGTTCCTTCGCCGAGTCATCGAACGGTACAACAGAGCCATTCGACTTCATGACTGTGCCACAAGAGCGGAACAAGATGTCGGGAGCGCCCTTTGCGAACATCCAGGTTCTACTGTTCTTTTCGTTGATATCACCATCGACCACATCGCTGACCTCAATGACCGAAAGCATCCATTTGTTCTTGGAGTTGAATGGGATTTCAAATAGACGTCTCGAGCTGCCCAAGAGCGAGGAGGTATTGATGGCGAGGCTGGGGACTGAAAGTGCCTCAGAGAAGCGGAGAAGAGCAGTGTCGGTGGGATCTCCTTTGACGGCACGCTCCGCGACAGGGCGATCGGCAGTACCAGCGTCGAACTTCGCGCCGTTGCAGAGTCTGGTGACCTTGTGCATGGCATCAAGGCCAACGTATGTCCGAGGGTCAACCGCTTCAGCTACTTGTCCCTCAATCTCGTCAACTTTCATCGAGGCATCAAGGAACGCGATAGATGCGACAGCCTAAAGGAAGGGTTAGCGCACTACTCATGTAGGGACGCCTGCGACTTGCCATCTTTCCCGCGGTCAAAGTACCAGTTTTGTCAGAGCACAAAACAGAAATGCAACCGAGTGTCTCTATGGTCGCCAAGTTTTTCACGAGGACGTTTCTCTTGGCCATACGACGTGCGATCACAGTCAACGAAAGAGCGACACAAACGGGGAGACCCTGGGTATGAAGAGATTAAGTACCTTGGTGCACTATCAAATAGAAGACCTGCCTGGGGCACGAATGCTGTCAAACACCCGATAGAGTTGATAATAGCCACACTGATGCCCTCATATCCTGGATAAGTCTTGCGAAGCCAAACACCGTACAAAAGAAGCGAAAGACAGAAGAGTGACAAAGCGAAGGTGGAAATGACTTTGGTAAAGAACCAAATTTCCTTCTGGATGGTTGTTAGTTTGAACTTTGTCTCGCCAGACATGCGGACCAAGCGCCCCATGACAGTGCGATCACCGGTGGCGAACACTACACCGAGGCAAGTGCCTTGCGTAACGAACGTCGAAGTGAGAGCCAAGTTGCGTGTCTCAAGGGCGTTGTCGGAGGTAGCATCGAGAGATCCCGGAATCATATCACTATGGTAGGGATCAGCGTTATCGTCATTTCGAGAACCAGTTGAACCGACCTTTCACCGGTAAGAAGAGACCGGTCGAAGCGCAAATCAGAAGACATTTGAACGATCCTGAGATCGGCAGGCACACGATCACCAGTAGAGAGCACGACAATGTCGCCAACAACGATGTCGTTTGCTTGGACGAGTTGTTGGTTACCTTCGCGTAGGACCGCAGCTTCCTGAGCAATGAGAGACTTGATGGACTTCATGATGCGGTTCGCGTTCCAGTCTACCAAAGCGTAAAACGTAGTGGAGACGACGATGACAAGCATCTACGAGGAGCATGATACTATGCTGAGAATAAAGAAGGGGAGTCGCAGAGGTGGCGCTTACGAGGAGAACAGCGACGCCGAGGTTAAAGGCTGTTGGGGGCTGCCCCAGGGGCTTGTAGGAGAGCTAGAAGGTCTTTCATTATTCACGGGAACAACGGCGAATGTAGATGGGGAGACTCGCAATCGTAACGACGAACGCAATCCACATGAGGAAGTTGAAGCCTCCAAAGACATAGTTGAGCGCCTTCAGCCAATACTTGGTAGGAGGGGGGCTGATAATGTTTTTGCCGTCTTTCAATCTGCGTTCGACCGCAGCAGACTCCAGACCGACGGAGGGGCTGCACGAGTAGCGGACATAGACTTCATCTGTCGGGATAAGGTGGACGTCGATGGCAGCAATGGCATCTGCAGGGTCTGCGGATTTCTTTGGCTTTGCATGGTCTGCGACCTTTTCATCCACGCGAATTGAAAGGGTGCGGTACCTGTTCGCACCAAGAAGTTAACGCTGCGGGCGTGTGGGATGGAGAGAAGCCTGTACCCTATCTGTATTCCATAGCGTCTCTGGCCATCTGCCGACTTCCGTGAGCTGGAGTCACCAACAGACTTCTCCATCGTTGACGTGTTGACGCACGAGCTGGAAAAAGATGAGAATCTAATGAGCTTTTATCCGCCAGTGTCTTATCTCCTCTCCGGTTCGGCAAATCCGATTTTTTGCCGTCCATTTTTCTCAGAGTGGCTGAGCTGATTTCGCCATTGACTTGGACGACCTGCTCTGTTATGCTGCGCTGATTTTGCCATTCCCCACGACTCCGACCCAATATCGTCATAGAGCGCCTAGTTACTCACCTTAAGGTTTGACCCGTCCGTCCAGGTACATCCTCAGGAGATCCATCAACCACTGGCAGCAGCTCCACCTGCCCCTGGGCGACCGGTGGCGCGAAGTGGGTATGTAGTCCCACCGACGTCAGGACACTCTACATATCCAAATACGATTAAACCGCTGCAAGTCCGCTACCTCCTTCTTTCTCCCTACTACTTGCAGTACTTTCTGGTGGCTTGCTTGACCCTCCCGTCGCCTGTGCGGAGGAAACACAGCCGCCGCATAGCTGGCAAGTAGTATGCACCACATGCTCGCGGTACGGCTGAACCTCATCCGTTCCACTTGTGGCTATAGATAAGACTCATCACCATGCCAACTAATCTGGCATATATCTCATTGGAAAATGTCATAGCCGTTATCAGAGCGAGAGCATTGGTGCGGCTAAGTGAAAGGGGTGCCTTGGCCCTTGCCCCTGGACAATCCTGCTCTGAGGCCAGAGCTCACTAGTCGCAGACTGGCATGGTAAACAATAATAGGGTGGTGACGGCTCAATCATCCATGACGAGACTCAAGGCCCGAGTGGGGGTGAAAGGGAAGGCTTGGGTAAAATACGTCAGCCTTGGCCCTTGGCCCTGGACCATACTGCGACAATTGGGCTGAGTACGGCCGCAGAGAGTGGAGTATAATAGTAGGCCATAGGGCAATCGCCGATCATCAATCATCCATGACTAGACCGTGCAATGGCCCAAAGCCCAAGTCGGGGTGAAATCGAAGGCTTGGGTGAAACATGCCAGCCTTTGCCCTAGGCCCGGGACAATGCTGCGACAAGACCGAGTACGATAGCCGCAGACTGCCAGTGTGAACCATAATAGGCCATAGGTCAATTATCCATGACCGGGCCGGCACCACAAGGAGCCCAAGTTGGAGATTAAGCAGGGGCTGACCTGTCCATGAACGGCTGTTCCTCCTGCGTACAAAATGATATGAGTATCGTGTGAGGTAGCCTCCTCGTGACCTGTCGAACTGTGAGTGCCCCAATATAATGTGTGCACACGCCTGCAATACACAGCAGAGATCACTCTGTTGTACATAGCAAGGGCGAACATTCACAACAGTGTGAAGCTTGTAGGTGGTTAGGAAAACCTAGGATGGAAAAGAGACACTGCGGCAGCAGTCACTCAATGGGGTGGGTCAAAGGCATGTGGAGTCGCGACCTGCCGCTATTTTTATGGGCTCCTTGTTGTTCCTGGATCCCACTTAGACCAGGTGCTGTGCCTGTTCCCTATGGTGATGATAAGTTTCAAGAATTCAAACACATTCCGCGGATCAGTCACATTGCAATTTGATAAGTCGCTCAACCACCTTATCTTTTTCAATCCCGTTTATAGTACAGTGGGCGCAATCCTTTATGGTGCACTTTGCGGAGGAATTCTGATAAGACGAGCTCGTCACTTCCCAGCGGTCGTTTCGAGCCTGCCATAGTATTTGGTAGTACTTACTGGATGGATTTGACAAATCCTAATAAGAAACAATTCACGCCCAGGGCAACTTTCCCCCCCCATTGGTCTTGGTCACTTTCCCAATGTCAGGTTGGTATTTTGTAGAGTTCGTTCGCCCATCCTCTTGATCATGATATACTGTGCACAATGGGCAAGCAAGTATATGGGACATCGACGGGCCACGAGACGATGACACAAAACGGTGGGGTGCGCTCGCAAAACGAGCGACTCGACTCGATTGTGAATTCGGGTATAGTAGGATGTGAGCACAGCGCCGCGAGCGTGTCCAAATTCAGAACGAGGACATCCGAATGGGAACGCAGCTATTACCCTCCACCCAAACCGGGAGCGCGTAGATAAACGCCAGGATTCACGTGATGACACGCGTCGCAATCAACAACACCGAATGGCCGACCCTAAAGCAAGACGCGCCTTTACTTCTTACAATCATCATCTCTCAATAATGCCCCCCAAAGCGACAGGCGGAAAGTCAAAGACAGGTGCACTCGACCAGGGTGGCGTCGCAGGTTCCGGCGTGACGGCAGCGCCCCGCACGATACAAACGCGGAGTCAAAAAGCCGGCCTTCAGGTATGTCCCATTTCACTTTCCCCATTTCTTCTCGTTCGCGCCTGCTCACGTACCCCAGTTCCCTGTCGGTCGTATTCATCGTTATCTGAAACAACGCACACAACATAACGTGCGGATCGGTGCGAAAGCTGCGGTATATACGAGTGCGATTCTAGAGTACCTCACGGCCGAAGTGCTCGAGCTGGCAGGTGCGTCGGGCATGCCTGTCATACCGCCTTTGGTGCTGATATAGCTCTGGTGCCCAGGCAATGCATCAAAAGATCTTCGTGTGAAGCGTATAACGCCACGACACTTGCAACTGGCGATTCGTGGCGACGAGGAACTTGATATTCTCGTACGCGCGACGATCGCAGGGGGTGGTGTCATGCCGTTCATTCACAAGAGCCTTACAGCCCCAACGACCAAGAGCAAGAAGCTCGAAGGTCAGTGAGCGAGGCTGGATATCGGACACACATTCCATTGGACGATCTTCTTGGCGTTGATTAATTATTGAGTACTTTCTCCGTCCTTCTATTGATCGCTTTGTGTAGTATGTCTTTTGTGTGTGTATGTCACAGTACTTGATGACTGGAATTTCGAGAGCAGAGATATTTAGGCAACAGAGGGCCACGAGGAGCGTAACAGAGATTCGACTCATTGACGGCTCCCTTTTGCGATCATAACACTGTACGAGGCTCGACGTATAAACACGTATCTAGTGTCGACTGCTCAGCCAAACATTCCATACACATAAGTGCTGATCTCACGCTTCATGTACACACGCCAACGGTATCTGAATTCTGGGACTCCAGTCTCCCGATGCCGAGCCTGATTGCTACTGTCAGAAGAAGCCTGTCAACTTTATCCGCTTTCTCAGAACAAGGACACATACATCTCTCGCCATATGCACCGCTGTCGACTGCCAACTTCTAGCCCACGAGGACGAATCGCCATTGTACTTGTCCCCGGTGAAGTTATCGAACGCAGGGGCTGGTGAAGTACGAGAGCAGAGAACACTGTCCGATGCTGGAGAGTAGATGCGGAAGGACTCCTTGTCGTGATCGTGTTGGACGAATTCGAACCAGCTACGCGATCCGTGTCGATCAGCCGTACTGCTTGGTGGGGAAATTAGTGCCTACTTGTCGGGGTAGCCTCCGTCTTCATCAATGTTGCCGACCTTGGGACGGGAGGTGTAGCGCGAGAAGAGGACCTTGCCGCATGCCCAGCTCTTGATGACATAGAGTCCCTTGCGGTCGTACTACTTGCCATGGGTCAACGTGGAGATCTGGTCGTTGCGCTCTTGGCCGAGGTAGTGCCCGACCTCGGGCTCGGGTCCTTGCCGCGAGTATATGACATGCATGCTGTCAGGCGCCTTCAATCGGAAGCGCGCCCCCTCTGCTGGGATGATGGGGAAGCTCTCGTCCAGTGACATACCAGCTATATGGCGACGAGTTTGTGGAGTCGACTCTGGCTGTGATTGGACGGAGAGGCCCTGGGGGAACTGTATATGCTCAGTCGGAAAGGTGAAGCGCTGGCAACCGACAAGTTGTCTTATTGGACAGTGTTGTTTGACGATTCTCGTCATGGGCATGATCTTCCCGTTACAACTACGCTTGATCACACATTTCACACACAATTTGCAAGAGTACTGATCATCATCTGAGGCGACTACACCAACGATATCTGAATTTCGATACTCCTGGTTCCAAGCCTCATTGCTACATGTCAGAAGAAAACTTGACAACCTTGTCCGCTTTCACAACGTTGGCGTCTACGCACGGTTCTCTCACTATATGCGTCGCTGGCGAACACTCCGAGTCCACGAGGACGAAACGCCACAAGGCCCGGGGGGATGGGGGGCTTAGAGATGCTGTCGGAAAGGGGTGTAAGTAGAAGGACAAGTGTGCGTATTCAGAGCCTGTGGTGTTCCAGCTTACCGGTTTGGATTTTATCTGGACATACTCACAGAAATAAAAAAGACTCCAACATGACGCAGCGGACGCGATAGGCTCCACGTACACCATGACGTTCCGCGCCTACTATGAAGATGGTCTATCTTCTTACTCCAATTCATGGGAGCTATATGGCCCCATTACGAGGAAGAAGGCATTGCAACAATCCCGACCTTATTTGCTAAAGCCTTGCTCCCTGCCAGGGGTGGGATGTACGTTCAATTAAGAGTCTCCTGGTTCGCTGTCGGGGTCCGATCCACCGAGTATTCATTGCATTGCATGCCGTTGCCAACTGAAGTACTAACAGGTCGCACATTTTTTGGGTCAGGATCATCTGGAGGAGTAAACGAACGGGCTGTCCGTACTTTATTGCTGGTGATTTTACCCTGACGCGTGGAACCGATCAAATTCGTATGTGCAGTCGTCGAAATTTGTGCCTTCCTCTGTTACATTCAAGTCTTGATTGGATCGTCCATTATTCAATTACAACTATCGGGAACTATCGTACAGTGAAACTCTAGCCGTGGGCAGCGCGCGCACGACCCTCTGCGGCAGCCTTGCCGCCAGTCTCACGAAGCTCACCCTTCTCGTGCAAGTCAGGGTTGTGAGTGTACTTTCCAATCACCTGGCAAGATGTCAGATGGGCTAGACGACTGGCGACCGTGAAACCCACCTTTTGCGTCTTGCCTACGATCTTGTCTCCAATGTTGGCGTGTCCCTCGGGTAGGTTTGGTTGACCGCCGATCGCGACGCCACCTAGAACGGGTTAGCATCCTTGACTTGTGGGTATCAGGAAGAACCGACCTTCGGGAACGGGGGCGACGCCCAGGGGACGTTCAGAGTTGAACGCAGTCCTTGGAGGGCCTTGTTCAGGGGCACGCTGAGGAACCAAGTTGGGGCCAGGCTCTGCGGTTGTCCCGGGAGCTGGGGGCGGCTGGGACGGGTCGTGGAGTTGCGGGGTGGTGAATTGGGCAGACATGATGCTGACGAACCATAGAGCGGTCGCTCGTATTTATCTGTAGTCGTTTGGATGTGATGTCATAGACTCCAATAAATTTCCACGCTTGGCAATTTCCTAAATTGGCCGTGTCATCTTTTGACCATGACGAGCAAGAAGGAGCACCCGCTGCACTCGCTGATCGCTGGGACGACGGCGGGGGCCATCGAAGCGTACGTGCTCGGTCTCGCTGGGGGCGTGCTCGCTCAACGTATCTAGCGTAGTTTCGTGACCTATCCCACCGAATTCGTAAAGACCCGCACCCAGTTCGGTGGTCAGGTCCGTCCATGCCCCTCTGTCTGCGCCCTCGGGCTCACCGTACCAGCGAGAATCACCGCTGACCATCCTCCGCACGACCGTCCGCGAGAAAGGCATCACCGGTCTCTATTCGGGTTGTTCGGCGCTTGTCGTCGGAAACGCCGTCAAGGCTGGCGTGCGTTTTGTGAGCTATGACCACTTCAAAAGCATCTTGGCAGATTCCGAGGTCGGCCCCCCTCTCTCTGCGCGTCGCCTTCTCACACCCCACAGGGCAAAGTCAGCGCGCCAAAAAGCCTCCTTGGTCAGTGCAGATCCATTCATCTGTCCACGTGACTCATCGTGCGGTAACCAGCTGGCTTGGGCGCGGGGACGATGGAGGCCATCATCGCTGTCACCCCTTCCGAAACGATCAAGTGCGTACCCGCGTTCCGTTCTCCTTGCCCGCTAACCACCCACGCTCTAGAACGAAACTCATCGACGATGCCAAGCGTCCGAATCCCCAATACCGCGGTCTCGTACACGGCACCACGTCCATCGTACGACAAGAAGGTATTACGGGCATATACCGAGGTCTATTCCCCGTCGTACGTCCACTACGTTTACCTGTGCCCTCCACGACCTGCATCTCGTCTAGATGATGCGGCAAGGCGCCAATTCGGCTGTTCGCTTCACGACGTATACCACTCTCAAGCAGTTCGTTCAGTCCACCGCACGTCCGGGACAACAGCTTCCAACCGGGATCACGTTTGGTATCGGTGCCATTGCAGGTCTCGTGACGGTATATGTCACGCAACCCCTCGAGTACGTCTTGTGTCTTTTTCATGCTCCAACGTCCGTTTGACGCGTAGAGTAGTGTCATCAAGACGCGCATGCAGTCTCTCAATGCTCCTCGAGAGTATAAAAATGCGTTCCATTGTGGTTACCGGATCCTGACAGAGGAAGGCTTGCTGCGGTTCTGGACTGGAACGACACCAAGACTTACGCGATTGGTGGTGAGTAGTTGAGTTGAATGTCGGTTCGTGCACAGAATGACTTGCCGCCGCAGATGAGTGGTGGGATCGTCTTTACGGTATACGAAAACATCATTAGAGTCATTGGAGGAAACGCGTAGATTTGTTCACTCGACAGTGATATCGTACATCATTAGTGTCCTTTCTCGTCTTGATCAGCGTCGTCAACTCTACTGAGGCTGTTCCAGTTCTGTGATTCCATTACTAGAGGCTTCTGCTCTCTGGACCGTATCAACGAACTCCTCTCCCGCCTTCTTTGCTTGTGACAATGATGCACTGGCAGTATCTGGCACGTATATCTCTGCTAGGTGGGGATGAGAAGGACGGCCGATCCACCATCTGACCCGATTAGCCGGCGATGTTGTCGGAGATGCACGAACGCTCACTTGGAAATCCAGTAGTCTGGTTCATGTCTGTGTGCGATACCATGAGGTCTGTTTGAGCAAGACTGACAAGCACCACAGTCGTCGTTGAGGAGGTGCAGGGCTGCGCGTTGCGGGGTGAGATCTTGAGATGCGAAGTGCTCGTAGGGTGCGCTTACCTGCACGGATGTTGAGGCTAGCGTAGGGCTGGTCAATTTCAGGGGTGAGGTTGGCGCGCCAGACCTTGCGTGCGGTGAGCGGTGGGGAGAGGAGGTATGACCAGGAGGTCAGTCATGGTGATGATGGATGTTGTGCGATGCGCTGTGTGTAGGTCGCGGAGTGTCAATCATCTGCTTTGAATCAATCTTACATCGCCGTAGGATGAAGTACGTATTGCTGCTGAGAGCGCCGGCAGAGGATGGACCAGATCGGTACGAGGCCGCGTTTGAGGCGAGGGGGTATGTGCCGCTGTCCGTCCCCGTGCTGGAGACGGTGCTCGTCCACGTCGACGCGCTCAGGGACAAGATCGTCCGTGGGCCGGATGCGCAGGGTCTTTCTGGGGTGATCATGACGAGCAAGCGGGCTATCGAGGCGTGGTGCGACGCCATCCGATCGATACCGCCGCTGGCGGAGACGATCCAAGGTGTGTCGTGTGCGATGGTACGATCACACGGTCTCACGCATCTCAGCGGACTGGCGGACGGTCCCGTTTTACGTCGTCGGGGACGCGACGGCTGCGGCTGCGTCGCAGATCCACACCGCGTTCCCGACCATGGTGCATCTCGCCCCTGGGGTGGTTCGCGGTGGTGCAGAGGCGGGCACGGCGGAGCGACTCGCGGGGTTCATCTTGGGGGAGGGTTGTGAGGGGCGGCGGATGCTGTATCTGACGGGGGACAAGAACCGGGAGACGCTCCCGGGGGTGCTCAGTGGTGGCGGGGTTGCGCTGGAGACGCTCGCGGTGTACGGCACGACGGGGTCGTCGTCGTTTCGGGACGATTTGCGGGCTGGGTTGGCGCGGGCAGGCGAGTCACACATGGACTGGGGATGGGTGGTGTATTTCGCGCCGTCTGCGGCCGCGTTCGTCACGCCGGTGTTGCGCGAGGTGCTCCGCCTCGACGCGCTCAGCGTGGCCGTGATTGGCCCCACGACGGCGTCCTTTCTGCGGGACACGCTCGGGGTGCGGGTGGACGTCGTCGCGCCCAAGCCAACGCCCGACGCGCTCTGTAGCGCCGTCGTTGCGTTTGACGACGTCGCTTGACTCTTAGGTGTTACGTATCATTTGCATGCCTCCTTGGCGGCATCACATTCCATTCCTTTGCTCCCTTCCAACTATTCCACCCTCGTTTTTCACCAGCATGAGCACTCCTCTCATGAGGCAGGAATACAGTGCCATTGCGTCCACGTCCAACTCAAACCTCGCTGTCCCGCCGAGTCCAAGTCCAGGTCGTCCCAGGTCCCCAGACTCCATCGCGAGCGCAAGTGACTATGCGGAGCGGGGCTCCCCAGGGTCACCCATGTTGTGCAGGTCGCCCAGTCCGTCTCCGTACATGGTGAGTCCCACTGTGTGGCAGCGTGCGCATGTCGTGCTGACCGTCGAGGCGTCCAGAACTCGCTGTCCGACAAGGTGGGACGCGTTTTCTATTGATGGCGGCGGCGTTAAATGAATTACGAAAACAGTATTCCCTCCAGCCGAACCCTGCCGAATGGGGCGCGTCGGCGCTGACCATGGGGATGCCCGAGCCGGACGATGAGCTACATAATCCGGACCCGAAGCGGGATTTGAAGAGCGACCAGGGCGGCACCATCTGTACCGCGCGCGGGGTGGCCAATCTCGGCTGTCTCTTTTTGCTCGCCGCTGGTTGCATTACCCTCTTGTAAGTCCCTTGTCCTCTCTCGATGGCGTCGGTCCTGACGCGTTTATAGTATAGGTATGCGTCGTGGCGTGTCCGTGGCGTGTCTAGTTGACATTTTGGCAGGTTTCCCGGTCGCAAGTCATCTACTGTCCCACAAGCAGACGTCACAGGGAGGCTTCAATCTCGGTGGTATCAACGCGACGGGCCAGCTCCCCGTCATCCCCGGCAACCGTGGCCTCATCGACGTCGCCACCCCCAAGGAGGCGTACACTAAGCAGTCGTACATGTCCAGCGACACCTTGGAGCTCGTCTTTTCGGACGAGTTCAACGTTGACGGCCGGTCGTTTTATGCGGGCGACGATCCATATTGGGAGGCACCGAATCTACACTATTGGGGCACGGTGAGTGCGCGAGGGGCTCGGTGGGCGGGTGTGTGGGCTGATGCTCGTCGGCGCGACAGAACGACTTGGAGTGGTACGATCCCGCGGCGGTGACCACCAGGAATGGATCGTTGGCGATCACGCTGAGCAAGCAGGATCCAGCGACGAATCACAACTTGACGTACCGGTCGGGCATGGCAAGTGACGTCTGTCGCAGTCGCGTATCGTCCGCTGATCGGTGCATATATGCTGTAGATTCAGTCATGGTAAGTGTCGTAACTCGAGTTCGAGGCGGTGGCTTTGAGCGGCGTGATGATAGGAACAAGTTTTGTTTCACGGGTGGTTTGATCGAGAGTAAGTGTGTTGTCGATTCGAGTGGGACGTCGTCTGACGCGTCGCTAGCTTCTGTCATCCTCCCGGGGTCCAACAACGTCCAGTGCGTGCGTGATGCTTTTGTGGTGATAGTGTGCTGACCGACGTGATTAGTGGTCTGTGGCCTGCCGTGTGAGTGCCGATCGCGTGTGATGGGTCCGTGTCTAATGTTGGGAAAGATGGACGATGGGGAATCTGGGACGAGCTGGCTTTGGTGCGAGTTTGGATGGTCTGGTAGGTCATCTTTCGAGGTTTTGTTCGACATGCTCATCTGCCCAGTGGCCATACTCGTATGACAGTTGTGACGTGGGTACGCTTCCGAACCAGACGTACCCGGGCCAGAATCTGCCTCTGGCTGCTACTGAGAACGGGGATCCCTTGTACGGCGGTGTCTTGGTAGACCATCTTTTTCGCTCGCTCAGCGCCTTTGTCTAACATGTGATGCGCAGTCTTACCTCCCGGGCCAGCGTTTGTCTGCGTGTACGTGTCCTGGTGAATCCCATCCAGGTCCTGTTCGCAAGAACGGTAGCTACGTGGGCCGATCGGCACCTGAAATCGATATTTTCGAAGCGACTGTGGATGGCGGTGTCGGCAAGGTCTCGTGCATGTCCTTGAGGGTTGGGTCGTTTCTCTGACGATGGGTTCCTTGAAGGTGTCTCAATCTGCGCAATGGGCGCCGTTCAATGTATGTAACGCACTTTGTTATGTTACGGCGCGGTGATTGACGGTTTGATGCAGGCTGCGTATGAATGGTTCAACACGTCGAGTAACTACGCCATCTACGATTCGAACATTACGGTGCTCAATCCCTACATTGGCGGTGCGTGTACCGTACGATGGACGATACGTGCTGACTTTGGACAGGCGCATACCAAGAAACCACGAGTGGCTTAACGGTCACCAATCAAGACTGTTACGAGCTGGATACAGCGTGTTACAGCGTGTATGGCTTTGAATACGTCCCCGGGTTCGACAACGCATACATTACGTGGATCAGCGACGACAAGCGTGTCTGGACGGTGACGGCGGGTGGATTGGCTGCAGATCCGCTCACGGAAATCGGCGCGCGGCCTATTCCTCAAGAGCCCATGGTAGTCTTGGTCCTTTCCTCTCCGTCAAGACGTTGACGGTTTTCCGCCTAGTATATCATCGCCAACCTCGGGTTTTCGGTCAGCTTTGGTGGGATCGACTTTGCCGGCATTCAGCTACCTGCGACGATGATGATTGACTATATTCGGGTGTACCAGCCTTCGAACGCAAAGAATATCGGATGTGATCCACCCGATTTCCCCACTGCTGCTTATATCGACGCGTGCGTCTCTCTTCTTTTTTATGGAGGCGGACGAGCTGACGCGGTGACGACAGGTACAAGGAAGCGTACACCAACTTCAACCTGACTAGCTGGGGGTCTCCGCAATATAATCAGACGGTACCCAAGAGCAGCCTGAATGGCGGATGCTGACCACGCGGTTACGATCTCACTCTCGATTTGTGTTTTTCTTTTCTTCGGGGCGGACACATTGCACATACTATACCACTATGCACAACCAACATCATGCGCTGGCGTTGCAGCGAAAAACGGCGTTCTACTCGGGACAGGGGTTGATTTTCATCACGTGATATGTCGCGTTGGTGTGGTCAGCCGCTGGAGGCGCGTCGAGACGTTATTAGGATCTCTCCCTCTGAGAGTTAGCTTAGGATCTTGTCTAATCCTTCTTACTGTACACAACCTACATATTCATCCCACTTTCTTTGGCTTCTCACCTCGACATCTCTCAACGAAAACGGATATGCCTGCGAGTCTACGAACTCACACGTCGCGTGCGACGTCGTCGCGGCCGTATGACCGCCGCGCGCAGTCGGAGAACCACCCCCACCTCTCTCGAAACGTGCCACCCGCCTCGCCCATCAAAGCCGCAGGCGCAGCGGAAGACCAAAACCCAGACGCCCCACCAGACGTCCCGGGCCTCCCCACCTACGTCGAGTACAAACGCATCGAAGCCGGCTACCTACACAGTCTCAGCCCGCGCAAGCGCGACAAGGCGCTCATCACGCAAGCCATGTTTGACAAGATCTGGGACGTGCTGCACCAGCCCGAGGCATGCACGATCGAGACCCCCCAGTTCCGGTTTTGGGTGCGCAAGATGTTTTCGCTGAGTCGTCCGACGTCGGCATGCGGCTGGCGCGAGGCGCGAGACCCAAACTCGGACGCGGACGACGACGACGACGACGACCTCGACCTCGAGCGCTCGATGGGGATCGAGATCGGGGACGCGCAGCTCTCTGTGAGCGCGGTCGTGCTGCACGAAAACCGGCCCGTGGCGATCATGGAGCAGCTCTACGCGCTGTTTTGTTACTGCCACGTTCGCGCGGGGCACGGCGGGCGGGACAAGACGTGTGCGGTGATTCGGGCGCATTATGCGTGGGTGCCCAAGGAGCTGACGGCGCAGTTTGTCAAGGCGTGTCCGTGGTGGGGTTTGTTGGGGGGGGGGGTTGGGGTGGGGGGGGTGGGGGGGGGGGGGGTGGGGGTGTTGGCGCACACTAGCAGACGGGCGGGAGGGAAAAGGGGGCGTGCGGTGCCTTTGGACGTGGGTGAAAAGACGCTCGTGCCGATGCCGGTGGGAGCTTCGGGCTTGGGTAGCGTGGGCTGGCCTACGACGGGGGGTCCACTCGACCCGGCGAACCCTAAGCCGTGCGGCGTGCGCGAGCGCGAGCGGGAACGGGAGTGGTCTCTCGCGCGTGGGGATACGGGGACCGTCGGCCCGTCGAGCCCTGCCAATGTGTCGCCTGCGCGCGGTCCTAGGACGTGGTCCGCGCCAAAGGAAGTCCCCCTCGAGAGCTGCCTGGTAGGCAGATGGAGCAGCATTCCCCGAGCCCTGACGATGGACGCGCCGCCATTCCATCCGTGCGATACGACCCGCTCGCTGGGTCACCCGTTCGCCAGCAGTACTCAAAGAAACGACCGAGACGAAAAACGCAGCCCACTCCCATCCCTCGCAAGCGCCTTGTCGAACGAGTCCCTGGACGAGCACGTCAACCTGACCGGGCTCGGACCCAGCGACGCAGCCGAGTGTCTGCTCCCACCCGCGCTGAGGCCGTTACGCCTGTTGGGTCCCGTCCCGTCCGACTTGGATCCGGAACCCCCGGCGTCGTATCATCCGCTCCAGATCGATCCGGTGCTACTCTCGTTCAACTACCCGGGACTGGGCGAGCCTGGGTTTGCGTCCGACCCAGCGATACCCCTTGCCCTGAGCATGCCATCCGAGGCGCACGGGCATCATGATCGAGGCGCATATGGTACTATCATGACTCGGAACCGGAACGTCCCTGGACCCGGTCTCTATCGTCTGCGACGTAGTACCCCGTCGGACGCCGACGGCCCGGGGGTGTATAGCATGACTATGCCTGCGCTGGATCCGTCTCGGGAATCGGACTCGCCAGACTCGAGTTTCGAGCGTGCCGCGTCGTATACGACCGACTCTGGTGCTGCTGCCACGTTGCCGTTCTCGCTCTCAGCGGAGTTCATGGCACAGGGTCGATGTTACGGTGGATCCCGGTACGGCTATCGAGACGGGCCGCTGCTCTATCATTCGGACGATGGACCGCTTTCCTTTTCGATCATGACGGACGCATAACGATCACAACTATTTGCACAAAGAATGTTTCATTTTCGGTTCCATGGATGTAATACTTTTTTTATGGACATGCCACATTTTCACGACATTGGAATATGTACACGATCATCCTCCATTCCCTGCGGGTAAAAACCAGTCCGAGTGATGATACTACGATACAGACATATAAGGTTCAATGGAGATTTTTGACATATAATCTGTGAGGAATGGAAGCAAAGAAAGCGTGGACCTGATGTTGGAAGACGGCAGACGGAGAACAACCAATGAGAACAGCAGTGACAAGGGTGCGTCAGGTCGACCGACTTGAAAACCTAGAGCAGGGTAGACATATTAAGAATTGAACACGAGATGGTGAAAAAGTGGCAAAATGAGAAAGCGGACGAAAGATTACAAGCGTGTGTAGGGTATGAAGGAAATTGCGAGTGCGGCCGTGTTTCCCGACGACGCGAGACAGCACGGCCTAAGATACAGGTACCTGCCAATACCTTAACTTTGAAGATCTGCCCTCCTAGTAAACGGTAGCGTCAGCACGTACAGCACGAGATGAAACGACAAGCGTACGTACTCTCTGATGGTGTCGTACAGGAATTTGTAGCTTCGTAGGTTGCCTTTCAAGCGACGGATATCGAGACTATAGGTATCTTTGAGGCGATCTATCCGTGTGAGCTCAACCGAGAAGCGGACTTCGTCCCCTGCGTCCTGTGCAACATCGCCATAAACAGGCTCCCCAACACTGGACGGGGTGGGTTCTACAGGCGAAGGCGCGGTTGCAGGGTTCTCGTCATCCAGGGACAACGAAGGTTGCGAAGAGGCTACCCCAGACACCTGAGATGACTGTCTTCGCATGAGGAGACCCTTAAGCATGCCACCAGGGGAAGGATGGGATGGGACGGGAAGACCACGTTTATCGACCTACAACCCTCATGATTAGCTACTCCAGAACACCAGGTAGAGGGTTGACTTACGCCATTAGATGCAGCTGATCCCACCATCGTGATTGCTGCCAACCCACTTCCACTTCCAACCGTGCTAAAGCCCAACCCAATTGCCCCACCACTCTTTCTCTTCTTTGCACGGACGCATCTATATTTATATTCACTTTCGGCCTTGATGTCCATACCCATTTCCTCCAAAACTTTGCAAATATGTTTGATAACTTCTGGAGGTGGTCGGGTGGTGATCGTAGTCTGATCAACAGCACCATGATGGATGCGCAAGACGTCCTTGGTAGGAGTAGAAGCGTTGAACTTCCATCCAGCCCTGGAGAACGAAAACGAGGTGTCCCCAGCAGATCGACCAAAATTTCCATTCCTCTCCAACTCCGTCTTGGAACTCGGTGTCGGAATCTGCGAGCGCGACGAGAGATCCGTGCCAGCGCGCACGGACCCCAGATCAGGAGACTCTTCTCCGTCCGGCTTGACGTTGCTTCTTTTCCTGAACCATTGCATAACGTTGCGAGCCTTGGTCGTCGATGCGGGCATATCGTGGGTCTGATGTTCGTCTTTCGCCACGCTGGGGAATACGGTGCCACGGTTGGTTTGGGAAGGAGAAGCAGTGGAAGACGGTGGCAGTTGCTTCTCAAGATCATCGCGGTTGTCCTTGGCGGGAGTCTCGCTAACAGGAGTTTTACCTTTCCGTGACTTGATGCTGCGGCTGAAGGGCTCGACCATCACTGTGAGAGTGTTCCTCCTGTTCTTCTTTGCCGCGTCGGTCGGACTGGATGAGACTGGGCTTAGGAGAGCATTCTTAGTGTCGTTGGTCCCTGTAACCGTCGACGATGCCTTCTTCTCTTCCGCCGTCGGCGTGCCAGCAGCCGAGCTCTCAGATGGGACACGGGACCGCATGCCATTGGCGGTAGATTGGTCTCCGTTTGTACCGAATATCTTTCCGAGCCCAAACTTGTCCACCGATAAACCTTTGCGGTGACGGCTTGACCCAGAACCTGTGGAACTAGTAGCAGTGTTGACAGACTTGGAGGACTTGTCCTCGGCGTTCGTGGCAGGAGAAGGACTGGCTGGAGAGATGGCAACCGAAGGTGTCTGGGGCTGGTTTTCGCGTAGCGCCGCAGAAGGAGTGAGGTGCATCGTATCAACACGGGAAGGAGTAGGAGTAGATGGAGCAGGAGGAAGCGGTTTTGGTGTAGACACCACGGCATTGGTAGAGGGTACCACAGGGATCTTCTCTCCAGGTGTACGGGGGGTAGTATGGGATCCGGACACGGTACGATCGCGAGGTTCGGCCCCCTGCTTGGAGCTGGGGCGAGTACCAGATGGGGTTTTTCCATGGCTGGACCTGGGGACCTGTTCCTGGGGGTGAGGATCGCCGGGGTACTCCACTTGGATGGTGTGCCGGAAACCTGTGGCAGCTTTCTTCTTGCCTGGATCTGCATGAGGTTTTGCAGCACCGTTGGGAGGGTAAGAGGAGTCGATATCTTCGATATTAGGAGTGACTGATGGTCCCTCATCAGGTAACAAGATTGTGACAGGAATGTTGACAGTACTTGAAGGTGCAAACGGATCGTCATCAGCAGGACTCATAGACGTAGCGGGGGTGACAGCGAGGGAAACAGCATTACGAGAGTGAGGTGCAGGGGGAGATGATGAGTATATCGACTGGTCGACGGACGTCTCATAAAGGTATTCTGGTTGACCAGCGGGTAAATTGTCTCTATAGGAGTGGCTCCTTGGACTCGTGGAAGAAGTAGTAACATTAAGCATGCCGTCGACACGAGCACTTTGGGTACGAGCAACCCTGCTGGGCTCTGATTGAGCTGCAGCCGCTTGGCGCATCTGTCTCTGGTAGGCTAGTCTCTTCATCTGGTGTTGTTCCATGGCGGCATGCTCGAGATCATCCACGGCGTTGGAGAAGATGAATGCGTAAGCCGACAGCCAAGGATGTGCCATGATGGACCGTAAATCTGCACGACGCGTAGGATCTGGGACGAGCATCATGGCCAGGAGGTCTCTGGCTTCCGCAGAAACATAGTCAGGGAAAGAGAGGGGAGTATTAACAATATACTTGTACAGGAGATTGATGTTGTCGCCGTCAGGGTTAGCAGGGTCGTCGTCAAAGGGGAGATAGCCTGCAAGCATGGCATATAGGATGACGCCGCAGGACCAGATATCGACAGCGGAACCAACGTAAAGGCCCTCAGAGATGACTAGTTCCGGCGCAGCATAGCAGGGGGAACCACAGCTGGTCTGCATGAGATCGTCGGTACGGTGTTCGAAACGGTTAGCAAATCCAAAATCTGTGATTATAACGTTGCGGTTGCGGTCGAGGAGTAAGTTTTCGAGTTTGAGATCACGATGAACGATTTTCTTTTGATGGATATACCAGACACCAGAGATGAGCTGGGAAAAGAGTTTTGCAGCATCTTTCTCCTTGAGGTAGCGGTGGGCCAAGATGTGGTCGAAAAGCTCGCCACCCGAGGCGTACTCGAGAATTATGCCAATGTACTTGTCTGTTTCGATGACATCGTACAGCCGGACGATGTTTGGATGCTTCAGGGTCTGGGGGCAAGTCAATGCCAAGTCCATCGTCGGAGGAGAGTGCTTACCCGGAGAACCTCAATCTCACGTTCGACCTTTGACATCCGCACGGAGCTATCGATGTTGCCCCGCCGTATTAATTTTACAGCCACTTCTTCACCCCATTGACTATGCAAACCGAGTTTGACCTTGCCGAACTCGCCCTCTCCGACCGTCTGCAAGAGTAGATAGGGACCGAACTTGGGAATGCTCCTTCTCGGATGTGCCGCAGCATAGGCTACAGCAGCTGGGTGGGAGTACACGTCACGATATCCAGGCTGATCATCAGCTTGATGTTGAGGAGAGACGACCTGGTGAGAGGCTCTTTGTCTTCTGGATGAAGATTGATGGTTTGCGACGGGCGATGGCTGGGCGGAGACGGAGACAGCACGAGAGGCACCATGCTGCCGCGAAGAACCGGGGTGGGAAGGGTCAGGGATTTGGAGATTGCTCATTGCGCCCGGAAGGGAAGAACCTGACGGAGAGTGACAGGGTTCGGTGTATGTCTATGGTTTCTTTGGGAAGCAAGGCAGATTGTTGGGGCAGACGTGACGAAAGGCTTATAGATGGAAAACAAACGCGTCCGCGCGAGGCTGCCTCAGCTGGATGACAGAAGACAACGAAAAGGGCATTGGTCCAGGACCGACACTCACTGTTTCTCCACGACTCCGCGACCGATGCTGGGAGGAGAAGAACAAGTTCAGGAATGGCAAATTCCAACCTGACAAAGGACCCTCCCGCAACTGCAAACGTGCGAATTAATGCGGCTCTCTATCTCCTTCGGCTGCAACATGTCAGGGCCCGCTAAAATTTTCAATGCAACCGACTCACCTGGTTCCTTGCCCTCTCCCGCCACCGTCCAACGTCCAAGGCTCTCTCTCGTACACGACACGAAATCTAACAGCAACGCTCCGAGCCGTCTGTCAGATGTTCAGGCGTTCTTTCAATTTTAAAACTCCGAAGATACCGCGAATATGGTCCAGACGGAAGCGACACACGGGCCGAGCTCTGCCGAGCCGTGCCGTGCCCTAAGACGTACTTATGACGCAGGAATGATAACATTACAGGGGACTAAACATGTAGCTCCACCTTCTCGCTTCCCAAAAGCGCATCTTGCAGCTCCTTGTCCGCCAAAGCTGGCTCCACCCACTCCTTGATGAATTTGTCCACCTGTTCCGGTGCCCTCCCGATGAACGTTCGTGGATCCAACAATACATTCAATTCCCCTTTGATAGGATCAAAGTAAGCATCCCCTCGGACACGTTCAATGAGATCGTTCTCGAGTCCTAGGTTTTTGACCTGGTGCGCAGCCTCGTGGGAGAGAACCTATCCAAGCGAAGAATAATGGAAACGATGAATGTAGCGAGAATTAATGATCAGGCATCACATCACCCCTGATAGTAGATGCCGACTTACTCTGATCTTCTCGTGTGCTTCTTGCCTATCACCACCATTTTTGACGATAGCCATGATCAGGTTTTCAGTTGCCATGAATGGAAGCTCTTGAGAAATCCGGCGGGCGATAACCTTGGGATACACAACCAGGCCTTCAGACACATTTCGCAGAGTCGAGAGGACAATATCTGCTGTCAGAAAGCCTTCCGGGAGTGTAACGCGACGATTCGCACTGCGGTTGCGTCAATGACGTGGTAATTAATTTCTCTCGTGAATAAAAATGACCTGTCATCCAACGTCCGCTCGAACCACTGCACGCTGGACGTCATCAACGCATTTTGATGCAACACCATCAGGTGCCGCGACAAGCTGCACACACGCTCAGACCGCATTGGGTTCCGCTTGTAGGCCATCGCAGAGGAACCTATCTGAGTCGATTCAAACGGCTCCTCAACTTCCTGTATTTGGCGTCATGTCAATGGAGGGTTCACCGCAATCGACCCTGCAGGGAAATGTACTGACTTTGAGATTGGCCAGCAACCTCAAGTCAGTCGCAATTTTGTGGGCCGTGGCACCGAGCGACGCGAGCGGAGCCAAGACATCGACATCGATCTTCCGCGAATAAGTCTGAGAGGTGACAGGATACGCATATTCAAACCCGCTGAGCTTCGTCACGAGTTTATCTAGCTCCTCTACTTTGTTGTGGTCTCCATTGAACAAAGCTAGGAAGCTCGCTTGTGTTCCGGTTGTCCCCTTCACACCACGGAATCCGAGGTCATCTCGCGCACGCTTGATATTCCGTAGATCCCATAGGAGCTCCTGAGGTACCACTACATCAAAATCGTTCTTCTCATAAGATCGTAGAATGGACATCACCTGAATCCAGAGAGTCGCGCGTTTCCCGACTGTAGTGAGCTGCGCAGGCTGGTAGTGCGTAAAGCCCAGGGTCGGAAGGTCCCTATATTGAACCGCGAACGTCGCCAGGCGTGAGATTAAAACGGCGAGAGATTTCAGGAGATAACCAAGTCCGGTTCGGATGAAGATCAAATCCGCATTACTGAGCCCGATTCAGCCGGTGAGTTACGTCCATGATCCATCAGAGTAGCCACACGCACTCTGTCACATAACAGGAGGTGGCGCCCAAGCTGCAAAACACACAAGTACATAAACATCACCGTGATATGAAATAGGAAGATGGACTGTACTGGATGATCCCTGCAGCAGCCGGGGCAACCTGACCAAATGTGTGAACATGCGCCATAACATCGTGGCGACGTTTCTTTTCTTCTTTTGCAGCGATGTCAAATTGTTCCGGGGTAAGATTCTATCTTGCCAAGCTCAAAAAGTGTACCAAGAGTCTAAAGGGGTTTCATACGAGATTCGCCTTCATCTGCTCAAGAGCTTCATCACTGATCGGAAGCCCGAGCTGTTTTTCAGCGATGGCGAGGCTGAGCCACAATTCTCTCCAGGTTTTGAAACGATTCTGGATCGATAGAAGATCAAATATCAAACTCGCCTTCACTGGCACTTCCACGATACTCACCGCCGAGGAAAACAGGTAGGACATCTCTTTGCTGGCATAACGGCTATTCCACAAATTGAACTCTAGTGCCTGTGACAGTGTACACGAGAATCTCTAACCTCGAAAGTGGTGTCTGATAGGTTTCGAAGGTCTCCATCCTGGCGATAGTATTGGAGGTTCAAGACGAGAACATCCGCATCGGCCCGATTACTCGGAGATTTCGGAATCAAATGCATTACGTAATGTGAGAGGGGACCGCATTTCAAGTTGCAGCTACGGTAGTCGGCCAAATTTATAGTACTGCCAGTGTGAGTCAAGAACCCTGGTCACTTCAAGTCATACTCGAGTTTCGTAAGTCCTTTTATTCACGCTTCATGTCCTAACATTTGCCTTTCCCTGATTAATGGTGGCCCGCATGGATCCTAGAAGATGAAATGGCATCGACGATCGACGAGTCTAACATGCGGTTGCCGACCGTCATCAGCAATGGACTTTTTGAGTACCCTCGACAGTGACCCGTGGAACCACCGCGCCTGCCGCGGGAAATCGTACCCTACGCGACAAGGAAACAGAACGGCTCGTAACAGCGGAACCCTCGTCTCCAGAGGAGTTTGCAGGGGATGTTTAGTGCATCGAGCCGGCCCGGGAGGTGGTCTGCATTCTTCCTTGCTGTCCCGGTATCCTTAAACCGCAAGCGGTACCCACATCTTCACAGGGGCGGTTCCCCCGGGCAACCGGCTTGGGGCCTGGGGCTCACGCGCACACGGGTCCAACGATATTGTTTCGTCATCAACACGAGCTTCGTTACGCGTTTATGAACTTATCGCGGGCGGTGTACGCTGTCCACTGCTTGGGAAGGGCGATTCTGACGTGGTGAGGTTCTTGGACGGTTTCTTACGTATGGTCCAAAGCCAATGGTTGCCTCTGACGAGGTGCACCGACTGCCAGTGAAGGGCGTTCAATCAGATCGGTAGCAGGTCAATGTCGCCGAGGTGATTCTTTAACTGCCGGGCCAATGCGACAGAATGCGAGGCGCCCCAAGCCAACGCTTACTGGAGTTACGGTCGTTCCTTCCTCAAGTACCCGGCACTAGGCGACCGGGGATCAGTCCTCGAGAAACCGATAGGTTCAAACGTTCAATTGTCGTGGCATACATAGTCAACGAAACATGAAAATTGTCGTCCGAGATGCTACGCGTAAGTTACAAAACGTCGAGTGTGCGTATATTGTCGAGAAGATCAGCCAACGAGATGTTTTCCTGAAATTGTACAGTGATCATGCTATCAGCCGCCACCCGCCTGTAATCCGCGGCACGTCGACCCGTTGCCGCCAGCGTGAGTAAGAGTGCACCAAATGGCTGCCTAAGACGGGCAACGAGCCGTCGTGCTCGCGTCTCTCTGTCCATTGGCACTCTACGCATAGGATCAGGGAGCGACGGAGATTCAGGTTCAGGAAGCGACCAGGTGTCGGAGCCGTCGTCAATTTCGTCGTCATATCCCTCTTCATCGTCCGTCTTCGGTGAGAGTGGCGCGACGTCATCCCCCACGAATGCGTCATTTTGCATATCTTCATGCTCCAGGAAAACATCCAACCAAGGGTGAACAAGATACAGAGATTTCATCCGAGAGAGGTCATGTCTCGTTTTGATTTCCACCATCCCAAAGGCGAGAGTGTCTGCGCGGTAGACGCGGCCATAACGTGCCCGATAAGCTGTGAAAGATGGGAGTTGGAAAGCGATGCATGGAAGTTTCATCCGACTTGCTGCGAACCAAGGTGCAGGAAGCTCATTGAGACGGTCATATAGCCTCAAGGCCACGTCGAGGTCGAATGAAGAAGAATGCGGTGCGGTGATGATTCTTTCCATCTCGGCCTCCTGAATGGGTGGCGGGAGGTGTGACGTTGCCAGTTCGTTGAACACGGTGATATGGGCGGGCAGGCAACTGTTGAAGCTGCCAGACTCCCCAGTCCATGCAAGGATGCTCACATCTCCAGATCCGGTGAGAACATGCGCCAATAGACGTCCTAGTGAGCCCTCCCCTTCACCGTATATTGCAGGTATACCAGTAACCGAGAAAATGCCAAGTAATGAGTATGCAGCGTCTTCCACCAGCGTTGTCTTCCTGGTCGAAGCGAGACACAATTTCTCCCGAACGCTGGCTAAGCCCGGACGAAGTGCCATCAATTGCTGTGCAGACACCCCGGTGGCTTGCTCCATCTCCGAAATCACTTCTGGTGACTCTTTGTGGTTCGGCAACTCCAGCTCGAGATAGAGAGTCCAATCCTCTGTGTAGAAGTGGATGACATTGGCAGCAATGTATTCCTGAAGTGTCCAGGCGCGAGTGTTCCAAATGCTCCCCACAAGAGCGCCACGCCGCGATGGAGAGCGAACACCACGGAGGAAAACGATCGTTAAGGCAGAACCCTGGTACCACTTGAACATTGCTACCAAGGCTTCTTGGAGCACGAAGTGATCTGATTTGTTGATGCAGCATGTATCGCTCCATGCCCAATTGAATCCGGCATCCCGAACAATCTTGCAGAACGTTTGCAGCTTGTCATGGGTCGAAGATTTATGCAGGTCATATACTGCTATCTCCAAGACCTGACGGAACAGTGGTTCGTTATCTTCCCATTTGTGCGATAGCATCACGTATCGGAAGTACTGTCGCACTTCACGCTTGATGCGGACGTAGTCGATGCGTGTCGTCATCGATGATACAAATTCTTCAAATATTGGCAGAGATTCGAACGCAAATGCCTGCTCAGTTCTAGTGTGCAGACGGCCAGTGATTGTGTTGATGAGCACAAGTGGCAAGTGACGTATATTCCGTTGAACAATTGTGCGAATCCTTGTTCGTGTGTTCGATGGGCCGAGGTACTTGTCACCATGCTCTGTCGAACAATGTGAAGAAGTCGTCTTTATTGTGGTAACGAGGACACAACTCACGACGAATGTCCGGATCGGGTGACTGCGCTATCTTTGAAAGCATCGTCTCGAGCGCATCAATCGCATTGTGGAAGTTTCCTGCCTTGTGGAATGCTTCATGCTTCATCTCGTAGCCCCATGGTGACAACGGATCGAGTGTGATCACCTGATAAGTTCATGTATCAACAAGATTGACCTCTGAGGTATTAAAAAAAAAAAGATGTACCTGATTTGCGTCGTCTAGAGCCTGTGTCCACGACCCGGTTGCCACACATGCCTTGCTTCGCTTGAGGAGAATGCTTTGTGGGGAGGGACAACCGAGGGACAATGCGGTCGAATAGTGGGAGATGGCCGTATCATACAGCCGGGCATCCACTGCTGTGTCTCCGAGATGCTCCAGATTCTTGACGGAACGGTTCCTGAAGTCTGACAGAAAAACGTTACGTAAGCGATGACACTACACCGAGATGCACGGACCACTCACCAAGAACCCATTCCGAGTGTTCATCTTGCAGGTTCAATTCACTCGTCATTTGGTGGAAACAATCTACCGCATCCGTTACGCGGTCCATCATTTCGAGACGTTCGCATACGACCCGGTAGATCATGACTCTGGGAAGTGTGAGCTACAAACCATCAGTGTCAATCCGACGAGGGGTACCAGAGCAAAAGAAGATACCCACACTAGCTGCAGCGACCAATGCATCCCTCCACAAGTCATGAGTCAATTTTGCTCTCACCCACTCCCTCAAGAGTGGTGTGGTGGTCGGTGAATTGAGGACCTCATGAAGCGTCGGCGAGTCATCGTCGCTCCCGGGGGTAGAGAGACATCGATAGGTGAAATCTGACCAGAAAGGTTGAATATATAACAGACAAACAAGTAGAACATAACTCGCCAGAAACCCACTCGGTCATGGGTTTGCTCATGTAGACCTCCCCTCCCAATTTACTCATCATTTCGTGGAAACATTCGATTGCATCCGTTAAACGGTCGATCGCTTCCAGGCGTTCACACATGACCCTATAAATTATAACTGTGGGAAGTGTGAACTGCGAACCATCAGGGTGTCAATCCGACGAGGAGTACCAAAGTGAAAGAAGATACTCACGATGGCAGCGGCGACCAAAGCGTCCTTCCACGAGCGTCTCGCCAATGTTGCTTTTGTCCACTCTCTTAAAAGTGATGTGGGGATCGGTGAATTGAGCGCCCCGTGAAGCGTCGGCGAGTCATCGTCGCTCCCGGGGGCAGACAGACATCGATGGGTGAAATCTGACCAGAAAGGTTGAATATATAGCAGACAAGCCAGTAGAACATAAACTCGCCAGAAACCCACTCGGCCATGCGTTGGCTCGTATCGACCTCCCCTCCCAATTTACTCGTCATTTCGTGGAAACATTCGATTGCATCCGTTACACGGCCGATCACTTCCAGACATTCACATATGACCCGATAAATTGTGACCCTGGGAAGTGTGAACTGCACACCACAGGGTGTCAATCCGACGAAGGGTACCAGGGAAGAAGAAGATACTCACATTGACGGCGGCGACCAAAGCGTCCTTCCACGAGCGTCTTGCCAATGTTGCTCTTACCCAGACCCTCAAGAGTGGTGTGGCGGTCGGTGAATCGAGGGTAGCGCGAGGCGTCAGAGCGTCATCGTCGCTCCCAGGGGCAGAGAGACACCGATGGGTGAATTCTGACAAGAAGGTTAATGTACGACAGACAAGTAAAACACAAACTCACCAGAAACCCATTCGGTCATGGGTCCGCTCACGTAGATCTCCCCTTCCAATTTACTCATCATTTCGTGGAAACATTCGATTGCATCCGTTACACGATTGATCACTTCCAGACGTTCACATACGACCCGATAAATTGTGACTGTGGGAAGTGAGAACTGCAAACCATCAGAGTGTCAATCCGGCGAGGGTTACCAGGGAAGAAGAAGATACTCACACTGGCGGCAGCGACCAAGGCGTCCTTCCACGAGCGTCTTGCCAATGTTGCTCTTACCCACTCCCTCAAGAGTGGTGCGGCAGTCGGTGAATCGAGGGCAACGCGAGGCGTCGGTGCGTCATCGTCGCCCCCAGGAGCAGAGAGACACCGGTGGGTGAAATCTGACCAAAAAGGTTGAATGTATGGCAGACAAACAAGTAGAACATAAACTCGCCAGAAATCCACTTGGTCAATATTGGTCCGTTCACGTAGACCTCCCCTCCTAATTCACCCATCATTTCGTGGAAACATTCGACTGCATCTGTTATACGATCGATCGCTTCCAGACGTTCACATATGACCCGATGTATTGTGACTATGGGAAAAGTGAACTGCAAACCATCAGAGCGTCAATCCCACGAGGGGTACCAGAGCAGAAGAAGATACCCACACTGGCAGCGGCGACCAAGGCATCCTTCCATTCCCCACTCGCCAATGTTGCTTTTGCCCACTCTCTCAATAGTGGTGTGGGCCATGATGCATCCGGGTGTCGGCGCTTGTTTGTGCTAGGCTGTGTTTGAGACCGTGCCACCGCCACTTCCCGGAGGACCGGATCGCATAGGCACCTGTGGGCGGTATCTGCGGAGATCGAACGCAGCAACCAAACTGGCTGAAAATAAACTCACCAGAAACCCACTTGATGAGGGGTGGGCTCATACAACGCTCTTCATCAAGGGTATTTATCATTTTGAGAAGAGATTCACTTGCATCTTCGGTGCGACCCGCTGCAAACAGGGAGTCACACAGACGCTGTCGAATCATGATGTGGAGAGTATCAAAGTTCCACCCAGATATCTGTCGGGGTCAGTGAGCGGTTCCGATAGGCTGCAACACACCCATTAGGAAGTATACCAATGAGACCACCAAGAGCGGTGGGCTTTCATAGTGTCGCACTTGGGCTTGTGCGTGCTCGAACGATTGTATTGCACCCTCATAGTCGCTGCGCTCCATGTACGAGTTTCCAAGGAGAAGATACATATATGCCTAATGGAATTGTCAGTGGTAATACTCGCCGCGTGGTGGAGCGTGTGCACGTGCCTGAACTACATAGTGGGGTGAGTTGAAGGAGACCGTAGTGATGAGGTCGTCTACGAGCGATACCGCATTGCGGTGCTCTCCGGCCATAAACATGATGACGGACTAAGGGATATGAGCAGTTGAGGGAAAAAACGTTCAAAAAACACAGACCTTGACGAGAAGGAGAAAGGTAACGTGAGATGAATGGAAGTGTTCGAATGCGATATCGCAGGCCCAATAGCCCTTATGGCTTTCCCCACTGCCGACAAGTGCTACACACTTTGCAATGTAGCCAATTACGGACGGCTGAATTTTGATGGCCTTGGTATAAATTGACGTGAGCGTCAGTGTGTCTGAGAACAGAGCAACAAGCACCTGTTCCGCATCAACCAGCGCTGCGTCCCACAGTCGCAAACGAGCCCGGACCAGAGCTCGGCTAGCGAGTATATGGTGGTTTGGATTCGAAGACTCGGGGATCGCTGCGGTCAATAACGCGTCCGCATTCTCGAGGTGATCGTGCTTCCATGAATCGAGCGCAGCGTCGTCGATCTGAATGTCAGGTTCCTGGAAAGTGGGATGTAGACGCGCCAATTGGATTGGGTCCTATTGGAAAGACAAGCGGAACAAGAAAACTGTTCAGATCCACCAGAACCCAAAGGAACATGATACTGACGGGAATGGGGTATAGACATCTGATGGTAATTTTCCCGCCATGTCCACCAATTGCGAGCAAGCGGTCGTCTGGAGAGAGTGCGATTGAAGATATGTCTTGAGGGTGTTGGATGCGACAGAGCTGGTTATGCGTTGACGCGTGCCAACACATGACGGTATCATTTGTAGAATATGCGATGAAATCGCGATGCTGTGGTCGGGCAATGCACGAGAGGGGGTTGCTCTGGTGAACCGGCCATTTTGCGGCCGCAGAGCCGGTGGATGCATCAAACTGCCTGATTGTACTGCCGGATATGACAAAGAGGTGGTTATTGGACCAGAGGAGACCAGTGTTGAACAACGGGACTACGTTTACCGCGATGTCCACGATCGCGCGGCGATCGCTGCTGTCCCAGACACGAACGGATTTGTCGGTGGCTACCGCGATGCGATCGCCCTGCGGCGAGTATTTCGCTGCTATCACGGGGCTGTCGTGGGGGAGTGTGAGCACTTGTTCGCGGGCGGCAACGTCCCAGATGACGGCGGTGCGGTTGAACGATGCCACGAGGAGTCGCGTCGAGTCGGGCGAGAAATCGACGGCGAGAATGTCGTCGGGATCCACCCAGTGCGTCAGGACCTTTTCAAACGTCTTTGCGTCCCACACAAATGCATGGCCGTCGAATGTCCCCCCTGCGATCCACCGGCCATCCTGCGCAACAGCGAGACACCACACATCCCGCGCGTCCATCGTGCCCATTTCTTTCCCGTCGGTCACTCCCCACACTCCAACTTGTCCATCACCACCGCCGACGATGTGCTCGCCATCCGCTGTGAATGCCACTACCTTTATTTCGCTACCGACGTCGATATCGATCAGCGCGGAACCCTCTTTCCCAACGGTTAGCATAAATGCAGCTTGATTTCACCAGTACGCACCGGCCATTGTCGAGGACGTAGTCATCAGGAATGGTGAAAGTCAACTCGCATTGCCCACGTTCCATTATGCCTCGTGCCGGTGCTTTCGGGAGCGATTTTGTCACACCGTGACACAGCATCTACGGCAGTCCAACAGCTCCGAGTTTCATAACTAAGGCAGCCCTCTCGAGTCATTGGCTAATGGGCCTACTTATGCCATGGGCGTTTCGGCTCTTTTTTGCTTGGCCATGTTTTGCAGATCTGGCAGCGAGGTACGAGCGCGCAAGTTGCTCGTATATGCACGCCCTCACCGCACGCCTGCAGTAGCGGGCCGGCAAAGGTACCAGTGCGGGTAAGTGCCCTGTACCTCCATCCTGTGCTGTTTGGACTCAGACCTTCGACTTTAGGACAAATTCCTCGCCACAGATCAGCGAATTACACTGGCAGGCCTACATGTGTTTTTTCCCTTTTCCCATCAACGTTTCACTGTCTAGCTCCAGTCTCATTCATCGCTCGAATGTCTCACTCAATCATTGACCCTGGCGACCTTTGGACCTTGGGAGGTATCGTTACGCATGTCTTTCTTCCTCTCCGGCTTCCCGATGGGGATAAACACAGTATCCGCCATGACCGTTCGCTAGCTACAGCAATTGCATCCGCTGCGCGTCTCCACACTGACCACGTTAGGGAAGCTGATATGCCGCAGTGGCGCAGAATTTCACGAATGTTGGATAATCTTCAGGCTATTGTCCAGTTGGAAGGCTTGGATAGGTCCCAAACTATGTCTCAGCTCAGCAGCATGGACGTTGGAGGTAAGCTTTCGAGTCTCCACAGTATCCTATATGCTCATGATGCGTAGATGTCCTCGCGTTTCTTATTCGAGCCCAAAATGTGGCGGTCGTATTCAGAAAGAAGCAAGAAGTCACCATTTTCGAGTCGTTCGAGGTATCCCCGAAGGCGGAAAATGTGATGACTACACAAGGAAAACTCCTCTGTTCTTATCCTGGACCAGCAATCGAGATTCCCGACGCCGTGTTTAAGGACGAGAGTTTTCTTTCCGAACTCGTGAATTTCCTCGTTCACATGAACAACGATATACTTGACGCTGCTTCAACGAGCCAAGAAGAGCGGACTGTCGTTCTTGGCAGAGACGCTTCGCACCCTCGCTATGTCACCGAGTTGCTTACTGGCATCTTGAGGAGTGTCGGTCGCCCTGCCGATATCGTTCGCGTTACCAAACGCGTGGGGGATGAGTCAGAGTGGTCCTGGCGACGCTCGTCACTCTGGCTTCTTATAAGAGTTGCCATTCAGACTTCACTGGACTGGACTGCTCTCGGGCATGATACCTACAAACAATTCATGCTATTCTTCATGTGTTGTCTTGCGAAGGAAAAGATCTGTGCCGACTTTCCTAACGACCTACTGCACTCCATGTCAGTCAAGATCAGCCGACGATTGAGGAAGCTCGGGTCTTCCACGCCAGACTGGCTCTCGAGCACTGTGTTGCAGACATGCACTTCCCTCCGATCGACACTTGAGGAGAGGTGGAGACAGGTACAAACTGCTCAACGTAAATCCCCACCTTGGACTCCCTCTCAACTCAATCTCACGCGAGACATTGAGCTATCGGTCTCGAGTAGTCGCGCTTACATTCGTAACTGTCTCACTCACCACATCATCACTCCTTTCGACAACCCTTTCCACCCCAAACATCGACCTCGGGGTTCTCTTGATGACTTTCTGTCCTCTGATGGAGCGTTTTTCGAGGAGGCATATCATAACGAACCCTACGTTGCCCTCTACGATGTCGAGCAGACAGTTGAGCAGGGCATTGATGGCTGGGTTGATCGGGTGACGAACAACGACGAAGCTTGCGTGAAACTGGAGATCTTAGGAAACAAATACTCCTCCAGTGCGCTGAAAACATATGGGGATAATCCAGAGCTCCTCTCCGTCATGTTGTTGACCACGATCGAGCTTTGGGTTGCGCTCGACAAGATAGCTATCAAGGAAACCCCCATGCTCGCAGACTACTCTCCGACGGTTCCCACGAATCTTCTGGAGCATCTGTTACTTTACAAGACTGTGGGCCTTCATCGTCTTCACCGCGCGCATCAATATATCTCTCGTCGCCACTCTGAATCCCATCGCGGATGGTCGGTGTTTTCTCCTTCAACCACCGCAGACAGTTTTGCCGTCCGTTTCTACAGAGGGTCTTCACATCTTCAGCGCCTCAAGGCTCGAATCGAGGAAGCAGCCTGGTGCGAAGTTCATGAAAAGGTTGCTGAACTCAAGAGAACAAATGCTCGACATGCCAAACTTAAGCAGAAGGCCGCCGAGATGGATCACGCTTTCGCAGTTAGCCAGGATGGCTCCGAATACCATCCCAGCAACTGCAGCAAGTGTCACCTCGAAAGAGAGTTTAAGAACATACAGATAACCGTCTACGAGTGGCCGTTGCCAGCTGGGCAGCTCGATGCCGAGGCTGTCGTATTCGAATTAGATTGTCCAGTCACGTTCAACATGTGGCGTACTGCTACGTTCCATCTCTTGGACCATATCTGTTCTCCGTCTGTCGAGTGGAAAAAAGATCACTGCTACCAGCTCAGCGAAAATGTCGCGCTCCAGCCTTATCTTGTTCAGCATCCTAGATCGCTGATCTCCGTCGGTTCCGGTTCCAGACCACTTGATCTCAAAGCGTCCATCCCCACCACGGAGAAACGGGTCTGCGTCACCAATGGGTTGACATTCCATCTTTACTATAGCCATGGTCGTCGTCGTGTCACAGAAACACTAGGTCCTTTCGACCGTGACATCAGCCGGTACTCCACGTACAAGCTCCAAAGCGGACCATACCAGAACCTGCAAAAATATGTTGATACCACTTCCCACACGTCGAACGAAGTCTTAGCAAACCAAGCCGATTGCCACAGGGACCTTTCCATCCATGAATATATAGCGTTCGGACACCTGCGTAGTGGCGGCTTAATTCAGTGGCTCAACATCTTGCGGGAGCTTCGTGGTCGATCGTTGAGCTTCCGTCGTCACGAGGTTCATTTTCTATTGGCTCAAGCAGTCTCCCAAGTTGGACCGCTTGACAACAAGGGGTGGAAGTGGCATCGAGAGCTCCAGCAGCCCTCCTTTTGCTATGCGTTTCTGGGAGAGCTTGATAGCCTCGCCCGGGATGTTGAAGCCAACTGGCTGGAAGGGGTGACGATGGATACCATTTCCTTCTTGCTCTGTCGTCTACTTACGTCCAGCCCTAATCGGGCTGTCTCGTTGAAAGCGCTCGGACTTCTTCGTACTGTGCGTAGCAAGGTATTCTCCTGGGTAGAGGAGCTATCGGTTAAGCTCACGGAAGCACCGGGCGATGAAGAGCTCCGTGGGCATTTACGGGACGCGGCCGCCATCTGTCGAAGTACATTTGATGTTGACCCCTCCATGATCCGAAAGTTCCTCCATTCGGCGGAGGATATCAAAGTTCTACTTTCTTCCGCTATATTAATCCACGACCACACACCCAGCAAGGTCTCTTGCCTCCCCACATATTCACAGTTACTTCTTGACCGTGATCGCCGCCTCTCTCTGGTTCTCGAGGGTGTCACAAGCGATGTTATCCAGGCTGACCCCGGCGATCAAGGCATCAACCTTGCGGTCGGCTGGCTTTGGCCTGAATACCGGCCGGGTTCGAAGTGGACCCCAATACAGAATCCGAATTCACGCTGGCTCTCGTGCACGACTACGGCAACGCTTGACCGGAGCTCACAAGTGGTGCATTATAATTTACTTGATGGGTCACTTTTGGTCAACGGGAAGCCTCTTGGGCGATTGCCGAACGAGATTTTGCAGCATCCGCTATACAACCTAATATTTGGCGAAGTTCGTCTCATCATGCCCAATGCAACGCAGGTTACTGATCACCCTTCTAGCATGTGCTCGAGGTGATACCAAGCGATCTCCCAGGGATGGATTACTCGACAAGGGGTATGATTTCCGATCACCAGGTAGGCGCACTTTTCACGGGTGTAGGGTATATCATGAGGACTCAAGTTGCATAATTCCAGGTATACTTTTCTCTCAGAAACAACGACTCGGATCTGGTGATACGAGCAAAACGGAAACAGGTCACTGGTGATTCAAATACCATCGAGCTCATCCCTCACAAAAAACTGGAAGGAGACTTGCCGGCAGTATTAATCGAGGGACATGCTCACTGGTTAAACCTTTCCACATCCGTCATGGAGATCCGCCCTCTCGACAACGTCTGGGAGACATCATCGGAAAATTGGAAGATTGATTGTACTCCTAAGCAATATCGCATGCAGAAAGGCAATGAGTTCCTTGTAGACATCCGAAGCCAATCCTGGGACATGGTTTCAAGCCTCTTGAGACCCTTGGACACCCCACAGAATCTTCTTGTCAGCGTATCCCCGATCGACTCCAGCCAACCTATATCATCGTTGCAATTGTCTGTTGTCTTACCTCGTTATGGCCTGTCCTTTTACGTCGATGAGGATGGGGACCTCCAATCTTACAACATGCGGGGCATGGTTTATGACAAGAATCAATCTGTTGGGACTCTGTTTGGTTTGGTCAATCGGCTCGTACTTCGGCCAAAGATCAGAGGTGTCCATGCTGTCGAACTCATCCCCCGATGTGTACTCATTCCAGAGGGTGAGATTTCGTTCAAGATGGATAGCCATCACGTTCATGTCGAAATCAACACTCATCGTCCTCCCCTTGGCCGCGTCACATACCAAACCTATAGAGTCGACACCGACATGGGTTGCCTGACAGGAAATATCAGTTTGACAAACATGTTGTACTGTGCTTGCCTGCACGCTCTGACTAGCGGGTGTGGCACCGATCCACTTACAGGCAGGTCGGGTACGGAGGAAGCGTTGTCTCTACTGCGGTCAGCTAGCTGCTGGTCGATCACGAGGTTCAGTTCTCGCGAAGCGGAGCTCCTGGGCTTGATCGCATCCATATGTCCCGAGCGCAGAGCGCGGTACATGACATGGCTTGATCTCCCTTCGAACGCCCAGTATCACGAGTTGTACGTTGTTGCCAATGGGATCAAGAAGCACTGCGAAAGAATGCTATCGTTCCACGAGAGTCAACCAAGCGGCGATCTATTCAAATCATTTCCATCTCGCGACAAGGACTTGCTAGAGCGCGGTGCGCTACGAGCTGCATATCTCTTTCCACCCCAATTTTCTGGACAGCCTTCCGGGGCAAATCTTGATGTCCGGTACTCCGCCAGAGACCTAGTGAAGGATTCCTCGGGAGAGCAACGTGCTTATACCGCAGCGACTCTGGTTCACCACCGAACCGCCAGTGCGAAGACCACAGATATACTGAGCATGGTGGAGTCGTGGACCGGGAACGTATCTGGGGATACGAAATTGTCCCTTCGATATGACAGATCATGGTTGGCTCCGAATCTTCCATTGACTTGGCTCATGGCATACAAACTCCTGCGCGGAAACAATGAAGGAAAATGGTTTCAATTACTTTTCTCACTGCCGGCCATGGCGTACGCCTCGTCCCAACTCACCAAGCTTGTCCCCGTGTTCGTAGCCTTTGCGTCGGACCCACAGTTCCAGTTAGAAGATCCACCACACTATGATTCTTACAGACTCTCAGAAGGATATCATCCCTCCCAGGATAACTTGCGCAATTGTGTTTCCAACTGTGCCCACTCCTTCGAACGTAGTCCTGAAAGTACCGAACCTGCAAAGAAGGACGAGAGTCTCCGGGACTTGCGAAAACGACGACTCAAGATGTATAACAACAGACGAGATTCGGACACCGATGCAATAGTCCCCCAATTGTTGAACGCTTGGCCATGTGAGACTCCTCCGCAGTGCTCACTCAACCCCGATTTGTACGATGTGTCGGATTTCACATCTAAAGTTCGGAGGCACTTCTCCAGCTGCTATCGCAATCTCAAACTCAAAGAGCACCTTGCTCGTGTTCAGGATATCCTGAACAACGTATACTCCCAGGCCTCCCCAATCCCAAGTCTTCCATACTCGTTCCAAGCGTCGCAAAGCACACCCTCTCGCACCTGCTGGTTGCTCTCGGTGGACCAGCTATTCTCCAGACCTGCACCATCTTTACAAGCACATTGTAAATTGCCTTCATATATTGCCGACAACGAAAATACCTCACTCCCAGGTTCTGCCCCATTGCACCAATTGATCGCTACGGCTGAGGCGAATGCTGTAAATACATTCCAGCGTCAATATGTCTCGGCCCTCCGCACTAGTGCAGAATGCTTTGGAAGTGAGGTCTCCCTTGTAGGTCACGGAGCGACGGAGCTACCTACTGCCGAGACACTTGTGGAACACTATGCTCGTTGCAGAGCCAGCTACATGGAAGGTTTGGACTATGTGAAGCAGCATCTAGGCCCGAAAAGCCAGAGCGAACAAGCTCTCGAGCAGTCTGGTCAATGGCCACGTATCACTGCACATGCACTTTTTTGGTCCCTCGCATCGAATTCACCAATCATACTCTCTGACGATTGGAAGGAGTGTCTTACACGTTTCACTCTACTCGCGCTGGAGCTACAGCGTGCCCGAAGATTGCTTCGGCTACACTTCGACGATCCTCGCGAAGAGCTCCGCACGGAACTACAGAACGAAGGATGTGATGGTTGGAACGCCGAAGCACATCCCGACTGGCTATTAATCCAGGTGTGTTTCTCGTGCGATGGATGTATATACCAGCTGAAATTACGCCCATCACGCACCTCAGCTGCAAGGCAATTTTCTGGTTCGTCGCGTTCAGGCTGAGGTTGCCGATGAAATGATATCACCACGCTCGGGTAACAATACAGCCATGCAACTCAATATGGGGGAGGGAAAGTCATCCGTGATCGTCCCCATCGTTGTTGCTGCTCTTGCCGATGGTGCTCAACTCGTCCGCGTCATCGTCCCGAAAGCGTTGACGGCGCAAATGTTTCAGCTTCTTACGGGTCGCCTCGGTGGTGTCGTCAACAGGCGAATATATTTCGTCCCATTCTCTCGTTCCCTCGAGATCAATCATGAGAAAGTGGCTATCCTCCATGAAGTTATGTCGGAATGCATGAAGGAGCGTGGTATTCTGGTCGTCCAGCCGGAGCACATTTTATCGCTCAAGCTGGTGAGCGTGGAGAAGCAGCTGCCTCAGGCAGAAGACAGTCAACTAGCGCGCGCAATGCTGAAACTTCAGAGGTGGTTCTATTCTCATTCACGAGATATTTTAGACGAGAGCGACGAAATCCTTCACGTTCGGTATCAATTGGTATACACCATCGGCCTTCAGCAACATATGGAAGGCTTCCCCGATCGATGGACTACCACAGAACAAGTTCTTGGCCTCGTGAACAAACATGCGTCCTCCCTTCGAGATGTTCTCCCGCATGGAATAGAGTATGAGCGCGGTCCATCCGGATCCTTTCCCCACCTTCGTATCCTGCACGAAGATGCCGGTCAAAAGTTAATCTCATGGATAGTGGAAGACATTATGAAAGGTCTACTTCTGAACTTCAGCTTTGGACAGCTCCGCTCGGACCTTAGGGACGCGATCCAGAGCTTCATATCATGCGAGAATGTCCCTCCCGAAAAAGTTCAATTGGTAAAGGATTATTCGCAGCAAACTCCTGTGTGGGGCGGTCTGCTGCTGTTGCGCGGGCTCTTGACCAGCGGCATTCTCTTGTATGTTTTCAGAGAGCGACGGTGGCGGGTGGACTATGGCCTTGCCCCAACGCGTACCATGCTCGCAGTCCCATATAGAGCAAAAGACGTCCCAGCACAAAGGGCCGAGTTTGGACATCCGGACATGTCCATTATCCTCACGTGCCTTTCCTATTACTACGGCGGTCTCAGTGAAGAACAGCTTCGAATTTGTTTTGAAATTTTGCTGAAACAGGATGACCCGTCCTTGGATTATGATCTCTGGGTTCAAGACTGCTCTGCCGTGCCGGACTGCCTGCGGACTTTAAGTGGCGTCAACATCAAGTCGTCGGAACAATGGAACGAGTTTCTATTTCCTCTGTTCAAGCGGAATCGGGAAACGGTCGATTTTTACCTTTCAAGCGTCGTGTTCCCGAAAGCAGCCAAAGAGTTTCCCTCTAAACTGTCATGTTCAGGTTGGGATTTGGCAGAGAAGAAAGACCGTCTACTGACCGGTAAGTCGAGGATAAGGTCGACGATCGCCGAGCTTGCCGCCAGTAACTTAAACCATGCTAGGGTTTTCGGGAACGAATGACGGCCAATATCTATTACCCCTCCACATCACTCAACGCGACCCCGATCACCAGCGAGGAACCAACGCGAAGGTTTTATCGTATCTTCTGCAGCCGGAGAACAAGCACTACATGTGCATGACCCGAGAGAACGGCGAGCGGCGAACCACATGTGAATTCCTCGAGATCTTGGTTGCCCAGAAGCCCGAAATCCGCGTCCTTCTGGATGTCGGTGCTCAGATGCTCGATCTTGAAAACTATGAGCTGGCTAAAGCGTGGCTAGCTATCAGTCTGAATACCTCCGCAGCCATTTATTTCAATGAGGACGATGAGCCGATGGTACTCACGCGAGACGGCAACACGCACCTTCTGATATCGTCATCGTTCGCGCAGCAGTTGGACCAATGCGTCGTATACCTCGATGACGCTCATACGCGTGGTACCGACGTCAAGTTTCCTAGCGGGTTCCGCGCTGCTGTCACATTGGGTCCCAAAGTTACCAAAGATCGATTAACTCAGGGTATGTACGGCCCGCACTGCACAGATCCACGAATCTCAGTGTTTCCTCCCCGTAGGGTGTATGCGGATGCGCAAGCTGGGCCATGGCCACTCCATTATGTTTTTCGCACCTCTGGAGGTTGATCGACGTATCCGCTCTGTGGCTAGCAAGGGTCCTTCAGATATCATCGGCACCATTGATATCCTCCAATGGGCTATACGCGAGACATGCGACGATATCCAACAGCGGGCGCCTCATTGGGTACAACAAGGGATGGACCATGCGTCCAGATATGCTGCCTGGACCAGCCTCTGTCAAGACAAGCTATCCTCGGAGGAACTATCGGGCCAGTGGCTCCAGCCAGAAGCCAAGAGGTTGGAAGATCTCTATGGGCCCCACAAGACTTCGAGCTCTTCTATGTTGGCTGCCCCGGAGATTTGTCAACGTTGCAGCGAGCTCGGGGTTTCGTCTCTCCGCGATGTAAACATGGATGAAGAACAAGAGCGGGAGGTCACTCATGAAGCTGAACACGAACGGCAAGTGGAACGCCCCCCGAAGGTGCCCTCAGTGACCCCCTCAAGCCACCAAGCCATCCTTGACTTTATAAAGACAGGCGTCATTCCTACAAATACCGAAGACTTCTGTCCAGCTTTCGAGACGCTCTACGTGACCTCCGCGGCAGCTGCCAATGAGGCTCACATTTGGAGTCCTTGTATTTTGGCAACGACGGACTTTCAGAAGGCCGTCAGTTCATCAGGAAAATCGGATGGCTACTTGCGCCCTGTCCAGTGGGTTGTTTCCGGGAAAAGAGCTGACAAAGATGCGCTTGTCATCATGAGCCCTTACGAAGTCAACTATTTCCTACCGGATATCAAGTCGAGCGGCAATGTTCACCTCCATCTGTACACACCCCGAATCACCAGGTCCATGAAACCATGCGACAGCCTTGCCTTGTACAGCATTCCCGCGGTCCCCACTGGCTGGACTTCCCCCTCGTCTCTTATGGATCAATTGAACGTGTTTGCTGGGCAGCTATACCTGAAGGACTATGAGACATACATCCGGTTGTGTCGTTTCCTTTGGGTGTACGCAAGGGACCTGCAAGACGAAGAGGGCATCGAGGTTGGACGCGACGGGTTCATATCCCCGAACAATCGACCGAGGCACTTGCAGAGCGTTGACACCTTTCAAACCACGCCACTGGATTTGCTAAGGAATTTGATGGGCTTTCGAAGGAAAGGTATGCGTTTTGCGCCGACGCATATGGGGAAACTTCTCGATGGACGGCTACTTTCCGAAGATGATTTCGACGATTGTGATGATGTGCGTTTTATTTTCACTTCTTAAGTCATGGTTGGGTGACTGACAACATGCAGTGATGGTAGACAAGCACTTGAAATCGATTTGTAGACGATATTCCTGGTTGTGTAGATTCCTGTACTTCTTGTTGTAATGTTCTATGAAGTGTCTCGTTAGCGTACGCAGCATAGGTGGTGTGTAAGCCTAGGGCTCACAACATAGATCAGCTATATTTCATCGATCACCTTCCAGCAGAAAGGGCATCTGATTTCTCCCACATTCAGTATCGCAGCACGCAGGTGAGGCATTCCATTTTATTTCTATGATTCAAAGCCCAGCATGCTCAGGGGCACGGGAGGATAGGAGTGTTTAAATCCAAATTTGTACCGTCGTGCTTAGTCATACTCCTCTTGAAATGAAACTGAAATACGCCAGTTCCGAGTCGCACCAAGTCATTCTCTGCAGTTCTCGGACTTCTTGGAGACATAACTCGTGAAGGAAGACCAGAGAAACTACAAATTCATTTCTCTCTGTGCTGTGCATGTACGCCGTAGCGCGGTCAAAGGTAACGAGCTTTGCGTTTGTATGACAAACTAGCTGCAACTTCAAAGAACTGGTCTAGGTTAGCAATCTACGCCGACCGAGGCGTCATCGTCCTTAACAAACCGCCATATCTCGTCTGTCAAGGGTCCGACGTACAGGATGGTGAAGTAGGTGGACACAGGTTGGTACGCTACGCCGTTGGTTAAATTTAAATTCTTACACAGGACCAAAAGCCTAGAGAGAGGAACGTTGATAAATTCAATGATCTTCTGTCCGGTGAGTGCTCACCATCTAGTGATTGATCCGCTGTGAGCTTGCCTTGGTAGATCTGAAGGACCACTTTCATCTGGAAAAAGTACCTCACACCGTTCATCGCCTGGACAAGGTTTGTAACACGTTTTCATTCAGATGTCATTGGTGTAATCTCAATCTATAGTCCACTACCGGAGCGCTCGTGCTTGCTAAGAACCTTACCGCCGCGAGACAGATGTCGCAGCAGTTTCACAACAGATCTGTCGGGAAGACCTACCTTGCGTTGGTGAGGGGAGGCGAAAAATCTTTTCAAGTGCAGAGCGGTGAAATTAGGGACCCTCTGGAGACCGATGGCGGGCATGTATCTATTAGCCAGAGCTGCAAGGCCAAGTTTGCGGCCACAGATTGGGAGCTTGTGGCCTCCTCGGTTGGTACTCTTCACGCACACACCGCTTCATATCTGCTCAAACACGTGGTTAGCCCAAGGCACCCTTGTCATTACTCAAACTCACGCTTTACACCGGGCTGAAGCACCAGCTTCGTGTTCACCTTGCGCATTCATTACATAGTAAGCCACTCTACTTGTATGTTTTCGGTACTCATGGCCACAATACTGACGATGTCCAAGCACCAATCCTTGGTGACCCTGTGTACTCTCGCAGCCCAATCTCCGATAAAATTGGCCGCACTATCAGAGTTCCCGAAAACAGGTTGTTTCTGCATGCTTCCCGTTTGTGCTTTTCCGTAAGCCTCATCCCTATCATGTTTACCCATCACATCCGCTGAGTTTCTTTGTTCCTTCTAGCGATTCAGGAAAACGGGACCCAACAAACAGTTTCGACTTGAGGTGGCAGCAGCCCTTCCGACCGACTTTGTGACGCTCTGCAGAGACGCAGGGATCCCCTTGGATAAGTGGGACATAACCGGCGGGCTCTTCGTCGACGGTGAACCTGCCGGTCATGAAATACCAGACCTTGATGGCAAGTGGCTAAAGTCTAGCTATCGCACGACCCGTTGACCGGTTGGGACAAGTATGTTCTGGGTGACCAAGTAGAACGTTTGTAATTGCTTATCAGTTTCAGGGACCGGGATAAGCTACCAGGCAGCGTGTTTTTGTTTCCATTGGCTCGTTCCTTGGCCCGTTCCATGCTACTTATAATAATTACTACTATTGCTACTGAACCTTGTTAGTCAAGGTTCTAGCCCCGCTATTCATTCAAAGGGGCGCCTCGTGTTTACATCGTTGTTTTAACTTTGACGGCGACTAAGTACCAAGCTACGTACAGTATCCACAATACTGTCATGAAGACGAAGGCCTGATTGCCATCAAGTTCGCTTCAGACCGCATGTCCCTCTGACGGTCGTCGTAGTGGTTTGATGTACATCAAAGGTGGTGAAAGAGTGCGAAGAAATCAATAAGTATGCAAATGAGAGTCTGTCATAATGGCCGCATCGACCAGCGACGTAGCCTCGTGGTGATCGATGGGTGTGTGGACGCTTATCCACACCCTTCATTCATCGGCTCTTCATTGCCTTCATTGGAACGTCGCAGCACGTACCGGTGGATGGTGGCCCGGCGGAGCTTGAGTTTGTCCCGAGACCTGCAGGTGCCCTTCGTGTTGTGCTTTAAGCAGATTACCGACACCCACGGCGATAGCTCCCACAGCTTGGGCGACGCCGGAAGCCAGGACCGTACCCCCGCTAATAGCGGGAATCGCAGGCAACGTTCCCGCTGTAATGAGCACGGCACTGAGTGTCGTCATTGCTCTGGGGTGTTCCGAGGTGAGGAAGTTGAGTGCATGGCACGCATTGAGTAACCACGTTGGCACGTTGTTTACCGTAGTAACGCCTAGGAAGGGCGAATATGCATCAGTGACCGTCTTGATGACGAAGATGGCATGGACGTACTTTGGTCCCCTGGGGCTGGTTGCGGCACAACAGGTCCAGGTAGCTGTGGGAGTGGTGGGAGTGGTGCCGGTGTAATGGCCTTCGACGTCATGACCGCGGGGCCCGTGGTGTTGGAACGCTGCGGTGGGTGACGGGATTTGAAAGCCGAGGTTGCAGCGTGGATCGCGGTCTCAGAGAGTGCCTTGACTGGGTTCGGACGATGATCCTTGGGCGGAGGGGCAGGCACCTCCACCTTTGGCACTTCCACCTTTGTCACTTCGACGAATTCAGTATCCTTTTCGTGCTTGTCTTTCGAAGGCTTCCAGCGTGTCAGCCAGCTCCCCGATGATCTACGCTCTACCGTAACTGAGGTGGTTACAGCGGGATCGATGTCCCCTAAACACAACGTTAGTTTGACCTATCCCTTGGTTCACGACTCGAACGCTGCGTACATCCCATGTTCTTCATCGCGATTCTGAACTTCTTCCAGCTCCAACGATACTTGCCACCATTGATCTGAGCCATGACGTTCTTCAATTCCGTAAGGCGAGCTTTCGCCTTTGGGCCCATATAATGTTGGGCAACTTTGTGCCAGCACTCTTCTGGCACTTTGCGTTCGACACAGCCTGACTTGATTTGGTCAAGCCAGTCGTCGACGGACTTGTCTTTCTTTCGCTCTCCGTAAAACATGGGAGGGTTAGCCCAGGATTCGAAGATGGGGTTGAGGTCGAATTCCTTGATCTTGAATGCCTCGAGCATCGTGAGTAAACGGACGGAGGGAGAAAATGGGAAGAGCTTGAGTGGATGCCCCGAAGTGGCACGGCTTATATGTGAATCGCGTGCCAAACTTGCGGTTTCACGAGCTTCTTCCGGGGTAACAATGCGAACTAAGCTGGCGCAGGACCCCCGAGAACCCTGCGTGATCCACACTCGGGGTGGGCCCATCTGAGCCGTGTCCACACGTTGCCGGTATGGTAGGGTATGGATACACAGCCCCACGTGCAGCAAGGGCCATAGATACCCGTACCAAAGCAGTCGCACCACAATGGGTAATCCGAAGCGAACAGTATCATGATACGATCGTGGTCTACAATAGAACAAAGATGAGCTGTGGAGCAGCATCAGACATGAAATGTTGTGGGAAAATACTTCGCACACGTGTCTTCGAGTTTCCAGATACTGTATCGGAAGATTTGACGGCAGATTCATCCATAACCGAGCTGGGTCGACCCGGGGTCTCATTGATCGGCGTGCACGAAACGATTCGGGTGATCGGGAACTCTGAAAGACCTGATTTCACGTTCTAGAACCTGGAAGGTGTGAATGTGAATAGCAAGGCTAACATGAGGCCAGAAGCACCGCGTGTACTACTGGGAGCCGGATTAGGGCATCTGCATCAGTCATCAATCGGTGGTAAGATGTGGTGCGAGCTCGACACGTTCCGGGCCTCCGCATGCGCTTACCTAGACCCAGGTAGTTGATGCGGCGCCTCGTCCAACACATTCTAGGAAGACAAGGTCGTCCACCAGAACAGTCCGATTGGCCGTACGCAGCGCCATTTGCTTACAGAGAAATGACCAGGTACCACCTTCATTTTAATGAATCGCAAGGGGTGGACTAGGGTCCGTTGTAATCTCCATTAATGTGGTGAACGGGCATAGGTCAGTGGCTAGTCCGTAAATATTTGTCAGCCTCACCATGTCTAAGTATACCAAGTCCATCAAGCGCACCCATGGCACCATTACACAGCTCTCGATGCGGTCGCTCCATTCGAGGGTGCCATTGAAGTAGTGTTGGTTTGGACGTTTCGATGATAGGATGGTGTACTAGAGTTGGTATTTCCATTGATAGCGGTGTGAATGAGAGACTAAACTGAATAACCTTCTGATTCCATCCGTTAGAAGTCTTCCGTGCGAAGTATGCGGAATAATTTGCAGCCCGAGGTAAAAACTTGAAGGAATTCTCGAAGACCGCCATGGAACGAGTTGATAGCGACGCTAAATCGGCAACATTAGGAACTAGCTGCACAGCAATGAGCCTTGCAATGACGCTGCTCGAACCCACTCGTTACCAACCAGAGACGCGTCTGTCGCAATACTCGCTTAAAAATGTTTTTCAGCTGAGTCACAGGGCATGGGCTCGACATGACGATCCGTGTTACCATTGACGGCAAGTCCGAGTTATTGCTTTGACCAATGACGCGAAGTCGTACCAGCAGGCTAACGAGTGTCCTGACTTTGAATTGCGAATGAGGTTTGGGCGTTGTTGAGGTTTCTCCGGTCACAAGCCACAAAGCAGGAGACAAGAAAGCCATGCAGGGAGCCTTGCTCGTGAGGTCCCGGTATTTAAAGGGCATGGAGTTAGGGTGAGGTCGTCCGCAAGGCCTTGCTCCGCAAAACATGACAGCCGAAATCCTTGAGGTCGTCGAGGAGAAGCAGCGTGGAACTGTGGAGCACCCTGAACATCGAGGGGAACCGTGATAGAGAAGTCATACCCATCCGTGACCCCCCATAGTTCACCAAATGGTTGAGCTGGCTTGACTTGGTTCGTCCACAACGCCAGATATCCTAAACTTACAATGATCAGCACATCGACGATAATTATTGCCAACTTGTGAGTTCACATGTTGGGTGTAGAGTTCTTCCGGGTTACCATGGCGTCAGAATATGAGCCCGTACAGGTTTCGAGCATCACTTCAACTCAAATCTTGAATCGTTGAGTCTCTGCAGCCTTATGAGTTCGAACTTGAGACAAAGCGATGTCTGAGCTTCGGGAACTCGCAGGTGATGTATCACCTATCGCCATCGATTGAGAAAGCAGATACCTATCTTGAGGACACACTGCCTCGATCTGAGTTTTGCTTCTTCGGGCATGTGGAATTTGCGCTGGCACCTGTTCACGCGTCGACCAATCACATTCATCCTGACCTGCTCCTAGATATGAGCGAAGAAAGTTAGCACAAGGGCTTATCACGACTTACAGACTCAAGAATGCCAGGCCCGGCAACAGCTGAGGTGGCAATGCAGGAATTTGCTCTAGACAGGTTCCCAGAAGTCTGCATGCAATACTGAGAGGGATGTCAGACAACATAACTAAACCATAGATTACACGCTCGGTGGTGGACAGAAAACAACCAAACCACTTTCTAAATTCTCGGTACTACGACGGTAGCAGTATACGGGAGGGGTTGCCAGATTGGTCGACAGTCACGGTACTGGTGGGTTGTCCAGGTTCAAACTCCGCTTTGACACGACGGCCGACGCGACCAAACAAGACGTTTTCGTACCCACAAGATCACGTCGTCACGCCGTCTGAATCGGCCTTTGGGATATCTCTTGAGCTAACGAGGCGTTTACCTTGACACCTGGGCTCATATAATCAGCGTAGTTAGCCAAATAAATCGGTTCAGGGCTGTCATGTGTGCCAAGCTTCGGCAGGCGCCGGTTCGTAGAGTCGCGGGTTCACAAAACGACCAGGGGTTTTTGTGGTGGCCTGTAACGGTGCCGAGTCCCACAGTACTCACGTACGGTCTCACGGCGTAAAAGGATTTCCTCGGGAGAGTAAGCATTCAAGGTCCCCTTATGTAACATCTCGGGCCTTTGGCGGTGCACCATACTGGATTGTGCCTCATCAGTGCCTCTAGGTTCCTCTCTCTGGTGGTGATGACCCCCTATGACCCCGCGCCTTTGTGCCGTGTGGCAGGGACTAGGTTAGCCAGTCGCCTGATCCGGGCCATTGTGCCTCTCAAAAAATAAAATAAATCGATTTATTCATTCATTCGGCCGTCTTGCCGAAGCCGAGTTTGGAATTGGTCGACCAATCGACAACTAGTTGTTACGACGATCCTAAGTACCGTAACCGGTTGGTTTGCGAAGGCGAACATATACAGTGTACACGACCAACCACGCCACACTCGAGGCGACCGCTGACCAACCTATCAACAGATTCACATAATTGACGACTCGGCCGAGTCAAGCTGACACTCACATGGGTTAAAAACGCACAGGTGGGGGTGCCTTTAAACAAGGTTCCTGCCGACAAAGTTCGGTCGCACATCTACCCAAATATTTTTGTCTGCTCCCGCCCCTCATACGGAGACCACAGCTTGTTCATTGACTCCCACCATTGCGCGGCTAATGGCGGGTGCGTACTGATAACATGCAGCGCGTGCTGATGCTGACCGTCGAACCCAGCAATTAAAATCGACGTCGGTAGCCAGTCTAAGGTGCATGCAGTGGCGTTCTCAGCGAATGGCGAGTATCTCTTGACCGGGGACGACAAGTCGGTTCGAGTGTGGCGAATCGAAGGCGGCGAACAAGTGGCAACAATGCAAGCGAATGTCCTGTCCCTCGCTGTGTCCAAGGATGGGAGATGGATCGCAGCGGGGACATTGTTTGGCTGTGTGTTTGTGTGGGACGCAATCACATACGAACAAGTCATAGGCTCGCACAAGGAGGCCCATTATCATTATCACAGTATCGGAGTTGATTTTGCGCCCGACTCGACCCGACTCGTCTCTGCATCGCATGAGCAGGTGGTCTCCATCTGGGACATTGGATCGCACCTTCGGAAACATCCGGACACCAAAACTGTATCGTCAACTCGCGAACCAGTACAAACACTCGATCACGGGGCTTTGGTGATAGCAGCCAAGTATTCTCCACAAGGCAATCAGATCGCGACAGCCTCGAACGATTCCGTTCGAGTCTGGGACAGCAACGATGGCCGTTTGCTCGTGGTCATCAAAGCAACAGTAATCCCGTGGTACAACACTGGCCTCCTCTGGTTCAACAACCACCTCTTTGTCATATCTGGCAATAAAATTAAGCAATTTGAAGCATCCACCGGTTCAGCAGTCTCGGAATGGCCAGTTCCCGATGTCGTCGACTTCTCGTGCATCGCTCTACCAACGCACGGGAAATTCATCGTATACTCAACACAGCGTACCGTCACATTTTGGAACACGGCGACACAGGCGACACACACCCAGCTCGGTCTCATCCACCCTCAAGATATACGTTCAGTCGCGGTCTCACCAGACGACCGATTTCTCGCAATTGGTGGAAGGGACGGAAATATCACCATCAATAGTCTGTCCGACATCACCGTAAGTATCTTATCTCGTTGGATTGTGGTGCATATGAACATATTTCTTCCTCCCATCAAAATTTCCACAGCATTCGATCTCTTTGTTTCATCCACACCCCACATTCCAGGAACCAGACATTCGGATTGAGGACGCTGCGCTCCATTTTTGGAAGCACAATCAACTCGCAAACGCGGAAAGATTATTGACCGAAGCAATACACGAGTCTCGGAATCCAACTCATGCATTCGCTTGTCGAGCTCTCGTGAGAGCACATCTGCGGTCTGAGTGGGATGCTGCTATTGCCGATGCTACAGAGGTGTTTCTTGCTCTGCTCTCCCACGCGCTGTCACTAATTTACATGAAGTCCATCGAAATTAAGCCATCCGTCATTGGCTACATTGCAAAGAGTGTAGCTCTTGTCGGCAAAGGGGAAAAGCACAAGGCATATCAGACGTGCGATATCGCATCCATGCGCTTCCATTCAACTCAGGCTCCCTTTCTCCTTTTGATTAAGGTGTGCATCCCATGCACATCTCTTGGTTGCCCTCAGCTGCTCATATTCCCTAGGCCATCGTCGTGTCTATGGCTGGAGAGCATGACGACGCGATATCCCGCGTAGGCGACCTCATCGAGATGGTGCCGTTAGACTCGATATGTTACGTGGTTCAGGCACGTGCATAATGTGCTACCACACAACGAATATCACCACTGAGATTTCTAGCAGGCGTACATGTGTCTTCTCCTTGGAAATTCGCGCATGGAGAGTCATAACTATGAGGGTGCGATACAATCGTTCGAGCATGCACAAGCCCAATTGCGACCCCATGCGAGTCCAACGCTCTCGGTGGTCTCACTGGTACGTTCGCCAACGGCTATATTGCAGAGCATCGAAATGACTTGTGATTTTTGACAGATATCTGGATGGAGGTTCGATGACCTCGACATCAGAATTCGACAACGTTTTTGCGAAGCCCTGTATGCCGCGGGTCGCATCAAGGAGGCAGGCGAGTCTCTACTAAATATAGTAAATACCGTCGACAAAGACGTCTATATGACCGGGCCCATCATTTTTTGGGTTCCTGGTAAGTTATGCTACTCTATTCCTCCGTTGTGCATTCGACATCCCGCCACAGATTTCATGCAACGATGTCTCTCTACCCCCGAAAGTAGTGTTGACGCAACCCTCCCTTCGCCCCCCACACCGCTCTTGAGGGAGTGGGTGAAATCAAAATTGACCGGCGGCTCATGGAGAGATGCGTTGGTTGCCACTTTTAAAGTGGGTATCTCCTTTGTTCTGGTGCCCCTCGTTGGCTTGACACTCCTTTGGTCTGGAGTTTACGGCCAAGAGATCCACGATTTATCGGGCTCTCTGCGACCATCTCGAAATGACCAATCGCATGACGGATGCAATCGAGTGTTTCCACGAGATGAACAGTGAATTGGCTGGGGAGACAAACACGCATGGCGAGCAAGCGAAATGGGGTGTCGGTGAGTGCTTGAGCAGCCACCCATGCAGCGTTTATGTGATTGATCTCTACAGAATTCAAGGGGCGTTGTGCAGAAAAGTTGGAACACCTCGGAGACATTGCAGCGGAGGGACAACAATACGATGAAGCCATTACTTGTTATTCAACCGCATTGTCTCTCAATCCGGTCATCCCACAAGACGTATTCGTCAAGCGAAGTAAGGTATATATGGCAAAGGGGTCATGGGAGGACGCCATAAACGATGCGAATCAGGTACGTCATTTCTGTCTTGCGTAGGTCCGACCTTGTCGACGGCGTCATCATTAGGTGATTACGCTCGATCCATCGTCTCCATGGGGATACGAGAGGAAGCATGCAGCTTTACATGGGGCAGGACGTTATGACGATGCCATAGGCACGTTCGAGACGATGCTCGTGAAGATATCACAGTCGCCTGACCCAGAAATTCATGGTGAGTGCACCGACATCATGCCCATGTCTATCTATTGATCATGTGTCGTAGAGCGTCATCACGAATATGTACATCCAGACCAGACGAAGGCGGCCATCAGCAAGGCCATTGAGAAGGCCATTCACGAATCCCCGCTGGTGCTCATTAACACCGATTCCGGTCGCCTCCTCGACAAGTCTGGGCAAAGGCGCTCGTTCAAATCAGAACCAATCTTTCGAGAATTGATCTCCTCCATGACCACCCACATTGACCATGCCCGCATCGAGCGCGAAGTTGCGAAGTACTACCGGTACGCCACGTTTTCGCACAGGTGGGAAGACAACGAACCACCGTTCGAGAAAGTCGTACGCACCGTGGTGTACGATCTCGAGGAGTCTCTCACTCACGACAAGCTGCAAATGTTCTGCAAGATTGTGCGGGATGCCGGGTTGCGTTGGGCATGGAGCGACACATGTTGCATAAACAAAGCAGACCATGTTGTGCTCCAAGAGGCCCTGGTCTCGATGTTCAAGTGGTACGAGGGTTCCACCGTGACAATCGTGTTGCTCCGCGGCGTCCGCTCTCCGTCAAAGCGCGGTGATCTGGTGAGGAGCAATTGGAACACCCGGGCTTGGGCATTCCAGGAATATCATGCATCCAAGGTCGTCCGATTCTACACCGAAGACTGGAAGCCGTACCTGAACCTTGATATTCCCAACCACAAGGAGTCGCCCGAGATCATCTCGGAAATGGAGGAGGCAACAGGTGTGTCTGCACAAACCTTGATGGCGCTCCGACCGGGTTTGGATGGTATACGCGAGAAGCTTCGTCTGGCTTCGACACGCCAAACGACACGGGTCGAGGACGCAGCTTACTCGTTGCTTGGAATATTCACTATGTTCTTACCGGTTGTATATGGCGAGGGGGGCAATGCACTCGGGCGATTCTTCGCACAGCTACTCCCGAATTCGGGAGATACGAGTATCCTTGCATGGACAGGGCGTTCTGGCAACTTCAACAGCTGTCTTCCTGCCAATATCATTGTGTTCAACCAACTGCCGACAACGCACATCCCGCTGGTCCTCGAACATGCCGAAATGGAAAGGATTACGGCCAAATTGCGGAGATCTTCACTCAATTCTACCTCAGTCATGAAGTTGTATGATCGACTCCATGACCTCCCTGTACCGTCGTTCGTAGGACAGCGGATGAGGCTTCCGTGCATTACTTTCACACTTGGGCCGGTATTGGCTACTCGGAGCGCGTCGAGACCCGTGTTTCGTGCAAAGACGGACACCCTCGGGATAGTAGAGATTAGGACCACCGAAGACCTCTCCCAACTGGATTCTCTGAGTCTTGTACACCCCTGGATTGACTTCCTGCTCGACAGGCAGCCCGTTGGAAGCATCACAAAGACGGTCTCTGAAGAGAGCACCATGACGAACGACCAGTTTTCATCAGTAGGCGATTTGCCATCGTTCGCTGGTCCTTCCGACACTACACTCACGGTCAAGCAAACGCGAATATCGCGTTTCGTTGCTGGCCTTGGGCGTCCGTTTGGTGCACGACCTCGAGACGCGGAATCCCTCCTGTCCCCTTTGCCTGTCTCACTGGCGGACAAACAGACGCAAGCCATCCAACTCATAGCTCGCCTCAAACAACCGTTTGGTGCCCTATTGCTTACACCGCACGGCAGCAATGCATATAGGAGGGTAGCTGCGGAGACTCTGATCATTGTCCAGGTAGAAGAGATCACGCCTACGACATTAAACAGGCTGGTAGAGAGCGTACGCACGCTGGACGTGCTGTAACGATTTGCTCCTCGCGTTCACTTTCCCCCGCATCATTTTTCTTTCACCGTTGCTTTGGTGGGCAGTGCCCCGCGCGTTGGACTACGAACCTTTGTTGTCATCGCTCTCGTGAGTATTGTTCCGGATCGCATAGACGATTTTGCGACCGCATCAGGCGTGGCTGTAGTATAATGTCAATGAGGCTAAGCAAAGTAAATCTTGGAAACGATGCCGCAGCATTAACCGCGACCTCGCTGTGAACACTCCCCAGCTGGGCAGATCCTCGATCGTCCAACTACCCGAATGTTGCGTACTCACTGGTGAAATATCCAATGATGGTGCGGTTGAAGGTGTTTTCCCACTGGATTGATTATGTGATTGAGTGCACCACGGTGTGCCATGGTCTTGTAGTGTAGCGGTTATCACTTGGGATTCTGAAGACTTGTTCCCAAAACCCAGGTTCGATTCCTGGCAAGACCTCATGATAATATTTTTTTCTTCATGCTTACATAAGGAGTGGTTAAAAGAAGATGAAGACTGAGCTGCTCGTTGACCGCTCTCCTCATTGATCGCAGTCTGCGATCGCCACTGACGCTGCATTTCCCTGCCATTTTATGCCAACGCGACCCACACAATCTCGCCCCAAAGAAGCCGCTCGCACCCACAGCTCCTCACATACGACCCCATACATCCACCCCCAACATGGATCCCTCCTCGACCTTCCCCCAGAGTCTCTCACCCACATCACCTCCTACCTCCCTCTTACCTCCCTCCTCGCTCTCGCCGGCACTTGCCGACGCCTCTGCGAACACGTAGACGACGACAACACCTGGCTCCGCGCCTTCCTCACCCAGTTCTGCGGCGTCAGCCCCGAGCACGAGCTCGAGAACCTACGCATCCTGCTCCTCAGGCGCACAGAGCATACCTGGCGCAAAGAGTTCATTCTCCGCCACACCGTCAGCCGGTGCGTTGCTCTCACTCCGATCCACCCGTGTCACTTATTCGCTTCCCAGACGCTGGGAGCGCTCGCGCAACCCGACCGTCACCCATGCACCCCAGGGCTCGCCCATCGACGGCGTCCATCTCATGTCCGAGTACGGCCTCTTGACGTCCTCCATCCAGTACGGCATCGTCGCGCGCTCGATCCCCGTCAAGGGAAAGGTGTTGGACGGGTACATTCACGCCTCCGGGGCCAGTTTGGGTATCGGGAACCCCAACGTCGAATTCACCCCAAACGTCTCCGTGTGTACCATGACCTCCGATGGCGGCACCGCCCGTGTATTTTGGGGAAAGCGCAATGGTCAAGTCGCGGTCACGGTCGCGAAACGTGTCATGAACCCTCGCGCTGCATCCGTCCTTATCCCATGCGTCGTCACCGATCAGCACGAAGGTGCTGTGGAACAGCTTGTCCCTGATTCGGATTCAAACACGTTTTTGTCCGCTGGCGCAGATGGCCGCATCAAGCTATGGGACACCGAGACCCTTCGGCTCCTGTGGTCTACCGATAAGCAACAGCTGTCTCTCGTCACAGACCCGTTTGTCAGCATGGCGGGTCGCCTCAGCGATGGTTTCGTCGCTGGTGCGCTCAAGAGCGGGGATATCCTTGTCTATGACCTACACGAGTCCGAGATCCCCGCTAATGAACCTTGCGTCCACTCAATTCACCAACTCCGGATTTCTTCTCCTATTCATCACGAGAGACCTCAGCCGACCACCCGAGAGGACGACTCCTCGCCAGAACAGCAGATCGCGAAATTGTGGTTGTACCGCACAGGAGAATCGACCGTGGGGCTCCTTGTCCAGTATATGCATCATCCGCAGTTCTACCGCGTTCGTGCAGACGTTCAATCCCATGACGTGACGATCACTTCCTTTGGAGACAGTTCTTTTGGCAATGTCTCTGCTTTAGAGCCAATCATTTCGACACGTTCCCCTGACACTAGCATGGTCATCGTCGGTGATCTGCTTGGTTTCGTCAGCATATATGATGCCGACGTTCCTTTGCAAGCCTCTGCCGCTCCCGTCCATAGATTCGAGGCGCATACAGACGCTGTGACGGCTATTTCATGGAGCCCCACCGTCTTTGCCACCGGTTCTGCTCGCGGAGCCACCACAGTCTGGGAGTCCCTCACACTGGAGCCGATGCGTTACTTTACCACCCCTGTGCCGCGCCGAGTACCCGGACACGACTGGGACGGCGTCAGTCGAATCTTGGTGGACAAGGAGCTCGTGGTCATCATCGTTGGGAACCGCGTGATGACGTGGAAGGTTGGACCGGCCAGCGGCCGCGAGTATCAACCCAAGAAGCCCAAACACGCCAATACCAAGCTCAACGTCACCACCAAGGGACATCGTAGGTCCCCTCGTCCTTGCTTCTGACTCGCCCTCTGACGTGCGTTTCAGAACAATACGAGATGTCCAAGGATATCGCCGAGTCCTACAGGGAACTCGAGTACGAGAAAGCGCATACGCAGCGCATATATGGCCGCGAGCGTGAGCAGAAGTCTACGTTGGACACGCTCGGTCTCTCAGAATTGGAGGCTGTCGAATACGTGTTGATGCTCTCGCGTGAAGAGGCGGAAGCGCGTCGGCAAAGAACCGTCGTCGACGAGGGGGTGTTCGAGGGCGATTTCGACGACCTGCTTGGTACACCGACGTCCTCTCGGTCCAGGTCTACGCCTTCCACGCCCTTGTCTCCACCCCACTCGTCTTCGAGTCACCACTACCCGCGCGTCTCACCGCCAATCTCAAACGAGAAAGTACAGGTGTCACCGCGGCTCGCGCCTGAGCCGATGGAAGCTGGCACGAGCATCAGTCCGCTTAGATCGCTCACGATCGGACCGACCACGCTGACGATACGCAGCACGTCGTCGTCTTCTCTGGACCACTTTCCATCCATCAGCTCTAGTCTGTCCTCGACGTCGAGTTCTAAACAAGGAACGTCTGCGAGCCCCGAGCACCCTCGTTCGGCGTGGAGCACCCCTTTGAAGTCCCTCTCGCCTTTGCCCAGTCCCTCGTCACCACGCTCGCGTGTTGCCACACCTGTCATGGCGAGAACGCGCTCCTCCAATGTGTCGCTCCTATCTGTAGATATCGCTCAGCACAGGGAAGCGCCCCAGGTCGAGGTACCAGATACCCAAAAGATGGACGACGATTTGAGGTTTGCGATCGAATTAAGTCTCGCAGAGGCGCGAAGCAGAGGGGAAAGCGTATGATCAGATAAACCATTAGAAAGTATGCGTCGAATATGCTTGTTTTCCCTCATAGATAGAGTATGTCGTCTTTCGAATAGAATCGATCTTGGTTCGGTCTGAAAAAGACATCGGAGCGATGCAAACAAGGGGAGAATACAACGTTTGATTACACAGTCTTGCGATCGGTCATGACGCGCACGATGCACCCCGTCCCCGCGATCTCTGTCAACTACCCCCGCTCGACTCAGCACCGAGGAACCACACGCACCACGAAAAGAAAATGCGCACCTTTTCGTGCCACCCGAGCAATACGCTCCCGCTGACATCGCCCCACCCGGGCATGCCCATCCCCTTGTAGATGTACTTCATCAGCGTGTCTTGTTCGTCCTGGGAGAGCGATCGGAGGACTGTGGGGACGTCCGTCGACTTGGTGCTGTTGAGAACGGAGACGACGGTTTGAAGCGCGAGGTTCTGTTTCAGAGTGGATTATCAGAGGCGGGTCAGGGCCCAGGAGGGGCAGACGGACCTTGGCATCGTCGACGCCCGGTCCGTACGGCGGATTATCCAGCGCGACGCCGAGCGCCCCCGCGATATCGCCCCTACGAACCAATCGGCCAGTCACGAGCACGAACACGCGCGAGGAGAGAGAGACGCACTTGGTCAACGCGCTGCGCACGGCGAGCTGTTTTTGCTTGGTATCGCTCAGGACCTGCGCTGGTTCGCGCGGATCAGGGTCGTAGAGTTCTGTCTCTTGGAGGACGTCTTCGTCGTACGCGTCGACGTCGATCTTGCGAAAGGACATGGTGAATGGCAGGGACGTATTGCTTAGATAAGCATCTTATCTACCAAGCGTGTTGGATAGGGTATCGTATAAATGTTATATGTACATAGGAAAGTGGTCCAGCTGCCACATAGAAATTCAACACCGGTCTGCTTCATCGACACAGCGTCGTCCGCCTGGGGCGCCCCCTTGAACTATCGTTTGCTGAATCCCAATTTGAGTGGCCAACGCGACGTCGCTCGCCAGCGCCTCGCTGCTCGTACGCGTGAGCTCATGCGTGTCCAGTTCATCGTCGTACATACCCTGAATCAGAGGTGTCGGGAGAGTAGACCCTCGTCAGCCATATCGTACACACACCACGAGTTACTGACTTACAACTACTTAATGAAAAGGGGAATCATTTCAGCTGCGGGCTTTGGCATCCTCGAAGGCAGCAGTAAAGGCGCTCTGGATTGCCTCAGATTTTGGATCTACTGGTGTGGCTGACTTGGAGCGAGGCGATGTCCCTTCGTAGACTTGAACGATACCGTCAGTAATGAATTGCTTCGAAATACCCCCCGCAGTGAGCAAACATCTGGTCCATTAGGTCGTGTGGGAAGAAGCGAGCGATCGCGAGTTCGCGTTGGATCGCATTGTCAACAGGCATATACGTTGAGGCTGACCGGGTTGTTGATTCGATCCGCTGTGTTTGACAGGAGAAGGGTGGCCTTGAGTGCGCATGGACACGAGTCGATGGTAGACTCGGCCTTTGATGTCCTCAGAGTAGCCTTACCGTCGGGGCACTCTCCCCATTGGTGGCACCCTTGCGCCGTTTCCGAGGGGGTTGCCCGTCTTGGCGAGGCTTGCCGACTATCTGTGCGACAAAGTTTATTCTTCACGACTTCACGCCTTGGTCCATTTTGGCCATCGGCGCCCAGATTTAGGTTTGACCATCGAAAGTTGGAAGGGAAAAAAATTGAAAGCGAAAATTCATCAAGCACGTAATAAAGAATCGGAAGTAATAAAAATTAAAAGCGAAAGTGTAATATAAAAAATTAAATCGAAATCAAGCTTAAGCGCAATCAGACATCTAAAGCGAAATCAAAGATCAAAAGTGTAATCGAAAATCAAAAATTAAATACCGAGCGGAAGTGACTCACAGCGGGAAACAGACCATCCAACGCGAAAATCGGAAATCGCAGGTCGAAATAGCTAAAAAGTTGGAAGTCAAAATAAAAGATTGGATGTCAGAAGGCGTTTTGTCCGGCGGGGTTCGTCAAACGAACGAGACATAATACTTACAGTGATGCGGGACAGGCTATTAATGGTGATTTTTCCGCCGCGACCACAATTGCGAAAAACCGGTCGTCTGGTGAGACTGCGATTGAACGTACGTTTTGAGTATGTTGGATGAGGCCAAGCTGCATGTGTGTCGTCGTGTCCCAAAATGTGACCGTACGCTCTGTTGAGTATGCCATGAATTTCCCATGCTTTGGTAGAGCGATGCACGAGAAGTCGACGACATCGGAAACTGGCCATTCCGAGACTGCTGATCCGGTGGATGCTTTGAATTGCTTGATTGTACTATCAGATATGACAAAGATGTGGTTGTTGGACCAGAGGAGACCAGTGTTGTACCATGGGGATACAATTACTTTGACGTCCACGAGTAAACGGCCGTTGTTGCTGTCCCAGACTCGAACGGAATCAGGAGTGGCTGTCACGATCCGATCGCCTTGTGGAGAAAACTTGGC